>JARPMJ010006425.1:0-52818 GCA_033366665.1 Phoxinus dragarum
AAACTACAGCTAGTTCAAAACGCAGCAGCTCGAGTTCTTACTAGAACCAGGAAGTATGACCATATTAGCCCTGTTCTGTCAACACTGCATTGGCTGCCTATTAAACATTGTATAAATTTTAAAAATATTGCTGATCACTTACAAAGCACTAAATGGTTTAGCTCCGCAGTACTTGAGCGAGCTCTTAACGCATTATAGTCCTTCACGTCTACTGCGATCTCAAAATTCCGGTCAGTTAATAATACCTAGAATATCAAAATCGACTGCTAACGGTAGATCCTTTTCCTACTTAGCACCAAAACTTTGGAACAGTCTTCCTACCATTGTCCGGGAAGCAGACACACTCTGTCAGTTCAATCTAGACTAAAAACACATCTCTTCGGCCTAGCATACACATAACACATTATAGACTTATATAATTAGGCTGCATAGTTTAGAACAGCCGGGACCGGGAACACTTCCCGTAATCCTGATGTACTTGGTACATCATAAGAAGGATGGCGTCCACGCTAATATTAGTCTCTCTGTCTATCCCGAGGTTTACCGCTGTCCACCGGAACCAGGCCGTATCCAGATCTGATGAAGGACCAGCGCCAGGACACGACGACGACGCCGCTGACCTGAAGTGTCAACCAGTCTCTCCTCCTCTCCACTCCGACTTCAACCAACCGGAACTGGACAAATACTCTGATTCATTCTGAACTTCATACACTTTTCACTCATTGGCCAGAGGAGAACTGGCCCCCGACTGAGCCTGGGTTCTCCCAAGGTTTTTTTCTCCATTCTGTCACCTGATGGAGTTTTGGTTCCTTGCCGCTGTTGCCTTACCTTCTGGCTTGCTTAGTTGGGGACATTTAATATTCAACAATATTATAGATCTGCCTTAAAGGTGGACGATGACGAAATTATTTTTTGTATTTTTTCATGTTATCACTGTGAAGCTGCTTTGATACAATCTGTATTGTAAAAAGCGCTATATAAATAAAGATGACTTGACTTGACTTGACTTGAATCGGCAGACGTGACCTGAACAGTCTCTGGATCGGCAGACGTGACCTGAACAGTCTCTGGATCGGCAGACGTGACCTGAACAGTCTCTGGATCGGCAGACGTGACCTGAACAGTCTCTGGATCGGCAGACGTGACCTGAACAGTCTCTGGATCGGCAGACGTGACCTGAACAGTCTCTGGATCGGCAGACGTGACCTGAACAGTTTCTGGATCGACAGATGTGACCTGAACAGTCTCTGGGTCGGCAGACCTACTGTGTCTCCTCCAAGCATGCAGTACTGCTACAGCATAAAAGAGGAAGACAACCCTCCTTGCCATGGCAGGACTTATGGTGGGTATCTCCGGGACGATCTCTGGGATGACAGCGGACTGCACGGGGACAGCCTCCGGAACGACAGCGGGCTTCACGGGGACAACCTCAGATACCACAGCAGCCTGCACGGGGACGACCTCCGGTACCACAGCGGCCTGTATGGGGACGACCTCCGGGACGTTAGAGAGAAGGGAAGTCTTCCTCCTCCTCCGTCGTTTCTTATGGCGAGGTGCAGGCTCTGCGCTGCACAGGAACTGCGGCGAAGGGTGCTCTGGGCTGAGCATCACCGGCCCATGGTCGTAGAAAGACCGGAGTGGAGAGTGGGTCCGGGGCTCACCTCTAGTACTTCCTCCCCTGCGGGCTCCACGAGTCCCTGAACATCTGGCCAGACGGTTCCCCTAAAAGACTCTGTCATCAATGGAAAGGGGTTTAGGGAATTTGAGCGCCATGGCCTCCTCATTCTGGCGGGTCCTTAAAGCAAAGCCCTGCAAAATATTCATGCTACTGGATCCATTTGTGGACGGAGTCATTCTGTCACGGAACAATACAGAGGAATGGGTGGATCCAAATGTAGCAACATTATAAACAGGGCAATCCAATTCGTCGTCATCCATGCAAAGGTCAAAATCCATTTTAATCAGTCCAAACGGACTTGTAACAGACCTCAGAAGTGTCGCGTGACATGAACTGAAACAGACACTAAAGGCTGATTTATACTTCTGCATCGGACCTACGCCGGAGTCTTCGCTGTAGACAACGCGTTGGTTTTAATTTATATTTCTGCGTCGTCGTCCGCGTTAACGCGCAATTACTCATGCAGAGGGAGCATGTAAAAACCCGAGGGAGGGGTTCTAGCAGACCAATCACAGCGCTTGCGTCCGCGTAGAATTGACGCATTGTTACATTTTTGGAGAGGTGCACATCAGGGTACGCCGAAGGGTACGTGCGCTACACACAGCCTACGACGTAGCTACAGTGTAAGTTCGACGCAGAAGTATAAATTGGGCTTAACAATGTGATAGGAAACAGCTGAGTGCAATCACGAGTGAAGGGAACAGACAAAAGATTATGGGAATTGCGGTTCCAGAGTGAATGGTGACAGGAAGGGAAAGAGACCTCTAGTGGACACCCGGGGAAACACAAACCAGACAGTGTGACACCTTTGTCTCAAAAAGTAGACGCACACACTTTTAATAATTGAAATGTTGCTTTTCATGCTAAAATTTCAGAAGAAAATATATACCAGTAATCTATTTGTCAATAAAAAAATTATAAAATAATATTATCTTCTAAAAAGTATAATATATATATTATCCTCTAAAATATAATATCTTTTTTATCACCTTTTTTTTATTACATTAATATTTTAGTAGTTATAATAAATTAGGAATCATTTGAAAACTTACGATCTCAGAATTCATCCTGTGAAAACTGTTTTGAAATTGGACATTGTGTTACCATAGTGTCACGATAAATACGGATGAACCCAAACGCAAACAGGATGTATAACAAATAGTTTATTTACTAACAAACAGGGAAAACAAAACCCACGAGGGGGCAAAACGTAGACAGAACACAAAGAGACTAAACTAGACTATGACTATGACTATGACCAACAATAACTAGACAATACTCAGGAACAGGAAACTCACAGGATATCACAAGATCTCAAAACTCACAATGATCACAGGGATGTAAGGATCACAATGAACCGACACAAGACAGCAAACACAAGGAGACTAAATAGGAGAACTAATAAAGGGAACAGGTGATGCTAACTAGACAATCATGACAAACGAGGATAACAAGGGGGCGGGGTAAAGTAACGAGACACACAAGCACATGGCCCAAACCAAAGACCATGTGTTTTACACAAACATGGGTCTGCCATGATCCTGTCTCAGAACTAGAGAACTCAAGGACTAGAGGATAGAATCATGACACATAGAAACAATACTCTAAATTATTTTATCAGGCTCCTCCTCTTTTGGGCATCATTATGTTTCATAATTTATGATCAAAATGTTTTCTAATCTTGACAAAAACACATATTGTCAGAAAGGTCTGAGTCTCAAGGTTCCATATTTTTGTGACAGAAGTGATATTTGGACAGAAATTTATTATTTTTTTATGGCAGAATGCATACAGTTAAATTCAATGGAATTCAATGACACCCAGAGGCTATTTTTCTCAATCTCATAGGAACACAACATTTTTGTGATATCAACTTCAAATTTGGAACCCAACTTGGTTAGATATATGGCTTTGATTTTATAGAGCTAATATTAAATAAATGATATTTGATTTAATGTAAATTTAAACTTCCATAACTTTTTCATACTTTAATTTTTTAACTGTGCTTTCACTTCAGCAATAATCTGCTATTTTTTTCCCTTTAAAACAAGACCAAACTTAGGTCTGTACTCCAAAGCATTCTTGAATTACAACCATTTAAGCTTGAATAGTGCATTTTAATGTCCATTCTCAAAAAGGGGGGTGATATTTAAAGGGTTAATATTGTTGGGGAAGGAACCAGTAGGCAGGCATTTGTTAATAACCAATAACAGGACAGGACCAACTGAGGTGGAATAATATCCTGAGGACAGATGGTAGGTTTTAGGTGACCAACAATTTCATTACATGAGTCCAGATCAATCAGCTCAAACCAGACGGAAGAACATAATGGAACATCATGCATAGTACATATGGAGTTAGACAACTGAGATCTTAAAGTTGTGATCTTATCAACAAAAAAAACTTCCCAAATTTGTCACAGAGAGCAGCAGAGGGCTCTAAGATAGAATGCACTGAGGGATTTAAAACAGAGTTAATAGTAGAAAAGAGAACTTGAGGTTTATGACGATTTTTTTTTATTTAAGTTCAGAAAAATACTTGCATTTTGCGGCCTTTGCAGCTTTCTGAAACAAGTTGTAAGAATTTTTCAAGATTTCATAAGAAATCTGCAATCGGTCTTTTGTCCATTGGCGCTCAGCCCGTCTACATACCCCGTCTAAGGGTACGTGTAGTGTCAGTGTGCCAGGGCACTGGTGCAGGCTTATGATTTTTGTACTTCAAGGGAGCAATAGAATTCAGAATTTTTGTGCAGGTGGAATTAAAAAGATTAAGATGTGATGACATCGGTGTCCAGATTATGCAGAGTAGAGTCAAAATCCAAACAGTTACGTACATCATGGTAGGCTGCAGAAAATTCTTCACTAGAACGTTGAGTAAGACAGCGAGTTAAACGTGCCAGCGATGGATTTCGGAGGATTCGGCCAGTGAGAGGGACAGTAGAGTACAGGCCTATGGTCAGAGAAGGATGCACTACTGATTTCTATGTTTGAAATAGAGAAATCATGGGTTAAAATCAGATCATGGGTCCAGAAACCCACTGAGTAAAGTCAAAAGACTCAATTAGATTTAGAAATTCAGCAGAGTATGGTTTAGAAGCACAGCAAACATGAATGTTGAAGTCACCCAACAGCAATATTTTGTCATGCCTGGTGACTAAGTCGCTCATTAGTACACCAAGTTCACTTAAAAAGTCATTGTTTTGCTGAGGAGGATGATATATTAGAGCTATAGCAAAGGTGTTAACTAGGACTAATTGTAGGAGTTGCACCTCAAAACTGTGGTATGAGCCGGAAGGTAGAAGTCGACAGTGAAGAGTGTCTTTAAAAACGATGACAAGACCTCCACTGCGGCCAGACAGACGAGTTTAAAAAAAAATGACAGCCGCGAGGCACCAGTTCCGAAAACGGAAATAATTCACCAGGCTTAGTCCAAGTCTCAGTGACACATAGAAAATCCAGCGTTTGAGAGGTAAAAAAGTCATTTAAAATGAAAGTTTTGTTTACCAGAGACCGGGCATTAATGAGAGCGAACTTCAACCGCGATGAAAGCCAGTCTCTGGCTGTGTTTCACGGCACAGCTGACGAAGGATGTAAAGATTCGGTCCATCACGGCCAGGAACGAGAGAAAATCCGAGCAGGTGGAGAGAGGAATCCGGGGGAGCATAGGGCGCAGGCAGCGATATGGGCCATCCAGTGAACGCTGGCCAGCGGTGGATTGGGGAGCAAACTCATATCCCCACCGGAGAGAAGCGTGTTGCGGATCATAGTTCCGTAGCAGGGCTGATCTGAGTCGCACAGCGATACCCCCGCGCCTTCTCCAGCGTCGCTGGCGACTCCGGCGAGGTAGATCCACTTGGAACCGGCACAGGTATGCAGGGAGAGATGGACAAGGGTGGATGGCCAAGGCGCGGTCCACAAACATCGCAACTAACGTTAGGCAAGGCAGCGACCGCACTATTAATGTTTAATAGTATTAAATGGTCATAGACCAGTGTAGCGTTACAATTTAAAACTAAATGAGACATATGCATAGCCAGTGCGAGAGATAACAAAAGGGAGGACCGCAGACGGCATGCCACAGACATCGGTGCCATCATCGTTCGGCCTTTGAAGAGAACTGGTTTGAGGGCCGATGACAACAGGAGAGAGGGGGGAAGGTTTTTCTGATGTCTAGAGCATTTTGATTAATTCCATTGAACAGACAAAAACTGACTGAACTCAAGGAACTAAATACTAACACTGATGAACTGAAAACAGGTGATGATAATTAACTGAACACAGGTGGAAGAAGGTAAACTAATTAAGGATAATGAGAACAGGTGCAAACACGACAACAGAATGTGACATTACGCCCCCCCTCGGAAAGGCACGTTCTCACGTCGTGATGAAGATTAAAAGAAGAAAAATAAAAAACCAAGCGGCAACCTCCCTGTCTCTCTCTTGAAACCAACACGGAAGTGAATTAAACGGCAATTCGTCGACTGGCCGCTTGAGGCTGGCTGCAGAAGGGAGTCAAATCTGTATCTCCCCCATGTTAAAATGCCCAACTTTACAGCAGAAAAAAAACATGTTTACAGCCTGGTTCTCTATGTGGCTTTGGTCTATACAGCTAATTTTGCCCTTCATAACAACTGTGAGGGGGGTGCATTTTTTTATAACTCACCCGTTTAGTTGATTAATATTTAAAGTTCTGCAAAATTAAGGGTGTGTCCACTTTTGAGTGACAGGTGGATTCCCGCTGATGTAAATGCTAGCCGGTTAGCCGTCACTTCATCTCAGCAAATTCCAGCTGCTGAACTTGCCATCTCTGCCGTGTTTGTGCTTTTTTCGGGATTATTTCATATAACGTTAATTTAATATAGCCTACCCATTACCTCGCCCACGCCTTTGGATTCTGCCGTTGTCGTCGAGTGTCGTTCGAGAGAACAACCAGCGCTGTATTTCAGTTGTTCTCCTCTGTGAACATGCACTAATGGATGTCTGACAATTTCGTTGCTTTTTGGAGTTTTCAGATTTAAAAACGTTTATAGATATAAAGGCTACACTCGTTCTGCGGGTACCGTTGCTCTGGAACAGATTATGCTTATGTGCCGTCAGATGAAATCCTGCTGGTGTCTGTTTCTCCGTCCATGCAATAAATGCACATCCTTGAATGAGCGCGGATTTCTAGCACATTTACTTGAACTTCATGTTTTGACCCATTTGAGAATTGAGATGCAGCCAAAATCAGAATTTAAAATGGACTGAATAATAAAGCTCTCTACGAACTTGACGAGCGATGCCGCGCTGACGGACCAGAGACTGTAATTAAAGAGGGACACACGGACACACGGACACACACACACACACACACACACACACACACACACACACACACACACACAATCACGATACACAGTCTCACTTGTAGCTATGTCTTTTAACTATTATACTATATCGAAGGGCAAAAACAGGACCTTTTAATTGGCATTCTGATTTTAATCATCAACTGTCAGTGTCACTTTAGCACAAGCCCCTGTGCAGTCGCAGACTTGGTACTGTGAGTAGCATATAGCATTAGCTCCCAAGCCTGAGCTAACTATGGAGCTAACTCCATGTTATCCGGGAGTGACGAGCGGTGACGCGAGGCCAAGATGGCGACGGCCGGCTCCGCCCACTTTAGGCTTCAAAAATTCTCTTCAGAAACCTACGGGTGACGTCACGGACACTACGTCCATATTTTTTTTACAGTCTATGTAAAAAACAGAATAAGGTGGAGGTTTAGGCGGAGGGCGTGGAGCTGGTGACGGAAGGTGTAGAGGAGGAGTCGGTGGACTTGTAGACCATGGTGGAGCTGGCGGTGGGGAGGAACCAGGGTGGAGTCCTGACAGAGGGGGCAGATGGAACACTGGGGGTGATCGGTTGAGGCGGAACCATGGTGAGAGGTAGAGGAACTGGTGAAACCGTGCGGCTGACGGACAATGGCGGAACTGTAGACCCGGAAGATGGAAGCTGAGCCGATGACCAGCAGGACTGAGGTGATGACGTGAGGATGGATGACCGGGGGTGACGATGTGGTGAGGGAGGCAGAGGAGGAGGTCAGAGGAAGGGTGAGGGTGTAGCCCGAATCCCGGAAATCCATGGCTGAAGTAGGGCGTCGACCGCTGAAGGCCGACATGGAGTGGCGATCGAGCCCAGCGGAGCTTCCGGGCAGACGGACCGCAGAGGTGGTGAAGGAGTGGTGGGTTGAGGGTGACAGGCTGACAGGACGAGGTGGAGATGTGGGCCTGAAGGCCCGAGGTGTAGCCGGGGACTCGCCTCACGCCACGCTGGTGGAGGGAGAGCCCGAGGCGCAGAGGATGAGCCGCACGGAGTGAGCGGCAGAGGCAGAGCCGAGGAGCTGGACCAAACCAGCGGTGTCAACGGATCCAGGGGACTGGCTGGAACCAGTGATGAGGACGGGGTAAGGATAGGCTGGGATACGGGCAGAAGATATCCGGACGGGGACCGGCGAAGATGAAGACTTGAGGGTTGGGAATAGGGAGGGAATAGGATCCGCAGACCACAGGTCAATAAGGTCCAGGTCCGCTCCTGGCTCTGAGGTGGCAGTCCACCGCCTGCCTGCCTCAACTCGGGGCCTTGGCTCTTGCTCCTTGGTGGTCTTCATGGGCACCTCGGGCTCGCTGGCGGTGAAGGAGAGGCTCCTGTTCTGGATTAACCAGACAAGGTAGTTCAGGTAGGGCCTGATCTCCGGTTGAAGGAGAAGTTGCAGCACAGGGGAGTCCATAATCTTTGTCTCGATTAGAGAGGTTCCGTTCATCTGTCACGGTGTGGTGTAGGTTAAAGAAGATTAGTGAGTCAAAGAGCTTTAATATAAACTTTTACTCACAATTAGGGATGGCTGACGCGAAACAGTCGTTCCGAAGCTTTGCGAGATCCCGAAGCGCAGATGTTTCGAAACACTGATCCGAAGCGTGATTCAAAACACCCATGTCACGTGACTATCGCAAAACGAAGCCTCGAAGTGTTTCACAAGTGTTTCATCAGGTGTGATCCGCCGAATCAGCGTTTGATTGACACGGTCGGGAACAGACCACACAATCGCACATCTGTATAAAAGTGAAATCAACGCATATTGACCTCGTGGGTTTTTGTGAGAGGAGTTTGAATTTGAGATAGCGGATTTTTGGTGATACATTGACATTTATAGTGCGATTTGTTTAGTTATATTTAGGCTTACATTTAAATTTACACAACACATTGACTGATAGGCTAGAGACACAGAGTATAGTGACACATTAATAGATACATAGATATAAATATATATAGACAGCTAGATTAATAGATAGATAGATACATAGATAGATTAAAGATATAGGGATAGAAATGTCAACATCAGACCCATCAACATTAACACCAGTAGAAACACAGGATAGTTTATGGGAACTTTTTGATACTCGTATCCATCAAACCTAGATGATACACAACACAATGCTACAGCTGATGCTGATGCCACAGTGGAAGTGAAAAAAATATAAACGATGCGTATTTGCCCAGAACTCATGATCCACTAACTTACTGGAAAGAGAGAGCAGTAATCTTTCCTCATTTGTATGTCCTGGCTAAAAAAATATCTTTGCATTCCAGCAAGTGTCCCTTGTTGTGAGAGGATTTTGTCAAAGGCTGGAGAAATTATCTGTAAAAAAAGAAGTAGGCCAAGTCCTTCCACAGCAGAGAAATTAATATTTTTGAATAAAAATAGGCCTATCTAAAAAAGTGAGACATTGTGGCTTGATTTATTTTATTACTATTCATTTTGCAGGACCAAAATAACATTATGCACAGTGAGGAGCCTATAGGTTACAAGATTCACATATTAGAAAAGTACAATAATAAAAAAACAACAACAATTTTAATGGCTCGTCAAGGTTGTTTCAGATCAACACCTGCAAGTGACCACTAGGTGTCACCGTGGAGACGGGTGTCGGATTGATTCGAAGCCTCGAAACAATATGGACCATTTGGTTCAACTGTTTCATTGCTTCACGAAGCCTCGATCTGCCCATCACTACTCACAATGTCACACAGACGGGCAGGAGGGTAACACACACCAGTGAGTGAACAGACAAAGACTGACTGAACTCAAGGAACTAAATACTAACACTGATGAACTGAAAACAGGTGATGATAATTAACTGAACACAGACAGGTGGAAGAAGGTAAACTAATTAAGGATAATGAGAACAGATAATGATACACACGACAGAACAAAATGTGACAGTCATATTGTAGTGCTTGATAAAAACAAAAAACATAAAACAACAAACAAACAAACAATAAAAACACACAATAAACTTTAATCATCTTCAAGAAACCCTTTTCATGCCAAGGACTTCTGGCTGGATAGATAGTTAAAGCAGGGACCTCCTTTTAGTCTGGCCTTTAGATAGCACAATAATGTATTTTTTAAAAACTATTTAAATGTAATATTTTGCAATTGCTTACATTGATATGCTGTTAAAATAATTATTATTGATTAGTCATATTAGTTAGGGAAAGTTAGGCATTTCTTTGGCCAATCTGCAAAAAAATTTCTTACCAATAGCTTTTTTTACCATGTGTTCCTATTGGTGTCTAGTAACACCTCCCAATTTATCCACGGCCAAATCCTCGGGGAAACGCCTGGAGAGGCCATCAAAGTTGGGGTGCCCAGAGGGCCTGGGTACCAAAAAAAAAAAAAAAAAAAATTTTTTTTTTAACCAATATTAGCTTTTGAGATGTCTAACTATGGGTTTTTAGGGGTGCTGAATCTATCCCAGTCATTAGTTTTGAGTAAAAATGACTCCAAATCCATACAAAATCCATAAAAATGTTTAAAACCATTACAAAACAAAACTTCCTAAATCAGTTTAAAATTTACCAAACCTCATCCAACTCCCCTGCAATCTCCCTCACTCCTGTTATCATCTGGCTGGTTGATGTTCTGGCAAGAGTTACCATGACAGTTCCCACAAACAGAAATACACTTGACTCCTAGCTGCACCTGAGAGTGTCCCAGTCCTCAGCACAGTTGCAGCTGACAAACTTCAGAAGGTGGTCCGGTGCAATGGGACCACCTCTGTTGTAGGGACTGGTGCATAACCTTGTTCTCCTTGTTTCCATCCATACTCAAGGACATCCAGTTATGGACTTTGTCTAGTCAAGTCACCTTTATTTATATAACGCTTTTTACAATACAGATTGTATCAAAGCAGCTTCACAGTGATAATATGAAAATAATACAACAAAGTTTGCTTCTAGAAGAACATTGCGTCATCGTCCACCTTAAGTAAGGTAGATCAATAATATTGTTGAATATTAAATATCCCCAACTAAGCAAGCCAACAGCCAAGGCAACAGTGGCAAATAACCAAAACTCCATCAGTGACAGAATGGAGAAAAAAAGCCTTGGAAGATCCCAGGCTCAGTCGGGGGACAGTTCTCCTCTGGCCAATCAGTGAACAGTGTATGATTATGATTCAGGCAGCATTACAGGTCAGTTATGACACAAACTAGTGAGCAAAGTCAGATTGGATCAGAACATTTATCCAGTTCCATCTGGTTGGAGGTCGGAGTCATCACGTCGGTATGTAGACGGGTTTGTTGAGGATCAGTGCTGATGGCTGTCGTGTCGATGAGGCCTTCACAGGGCTGATGAGGGATGCTTTGTGGATGGGCCCAGGCGCAGGTCCATCCTCTGATCTGGATACGGCCCGGATTCAGCTGGACTTCAGTAAACCAAGGAGAGAGACTAGTTGACTAGTGTAGCAGACTTTATAGCAGTAGCCTATCTCTGGTCTGGAGATATGCCCGCAGAGAGTGCTGTGCGCAGCTCCTGTAGTCGGAGGCAGTTTCTCAGGCTTGATGCTCCCGGCTGCGGCTCGGACAGTTGAACAGTTCGCAGCCAGCTTTGATGATGTCACTTTTCTTGGCTCTGATGTCATTGAACACATCCATGGCCCCCCTCTGCTTTGTCAGTCTTGCAGAGCTTGGTGAGCAAAGTTGGTTTGCTAAACCCATAAATTGCTGATACGGTATCGCAGCCAGAGAAGCTGTGTAGGAAGATCAGGTATGTAACAGAACCTCTCCGGGAGGGCCACCCGGATCTTTCCAACATCGTAAGATGTGTCTTTAGCTGTTGTGAGAAAAAACGGGTGGTTTGCCCTATGATGGACCAGCATAACCATAACGTCGGTGTCCTCGGCCCTCACCTCAACAGAGGACTCTATTGCCTCATTTAGTGCTGCACACACGATAGAAGTGTCAGCATCATCAGAGCATTGGTGTACACCCCGAAAGCCAAAAATATTCAGACTTATAAAACCGTGCGTATGCCAGAACCTGCGCAGAATTCACTTTATAAATCCCAGTCAGCGGAAGACTGTGCACACATGCGTCTCCTCCCCCGAAATAACCTTACAACGCCTAGTTTTACTATGCATATCCTCATCTGCATATCATTTGCATATGATTATTCATCCTCATGTTTAACGGTACAAGACATTAGGAAAATATGAAATACGGATGTGCCGTCACATTACATTAATAAAAATGATTTAGTAGCCTCTCCTTGTCATGATTCTAGTCAGTGTTCCCGTCTTGTTCCATGTTTAGCAGCTCCCCATTATGTTTAATGTTTATTAGTCTCCCCAGGTGTTTCCTATTAGCCACGCCCTCTTGTTTTCTTGTTTAGCTTGTCTACTTCTGTATTTACGCCCTGTGTCTAGTTTCAATCTTTGTCAGTTCTTAACGTTGTTTGTTCTGGTCAACTCTGTTGAGTCTTGTTCCTGAGTCTGAGTCTATATTTATGTAGTTATAAGTTTATTTAATAAAGTAATGCTGCACGTGGATCCTGCTTCCTCCTCTGCTTCAAACTACCGTGACAGAAGAACTGACCATAACATGGATCCAGCAGATTGTCTCTTCCCGCCTCCGCCAGGGTAAACCGTCCCGATGGAGGAATATGTGAAGAAGTTTTGTGAGCTTTGCCATGGGGTGGACTTTAATGATGCTGTCTTAAAGGACATATTTGGCCATGGACTTAATAAGTTTTCTTCATTTCCTCATGCCTGACGATACCCCTCACTACACTCTAGTGCAATATATTGGCTTTGCCCTTTTATTGAGCGGTTCGCCATTTACTGTGGGCTTTGCGGATGAGGAACCCGCAAGCTCACAGTATCTCCTAAGCCTGAGCCAGTTCATGTCATGCCCTCTTTGGCAACCTCCAGTACTCACACCGCTCGCCAGCACACCAGAGCCTCATCGGATCTGCCCCGTCATGGCCGCCAGTCCAGAGTCTCGTCCCGCCAAGACCACCCTTCCGGAGTTTCGTCCAGTCTTGACCACCCTTCCGGAGTCTCGTCCAGCAGTGACCACCCTTCCGGAGTCTCGTCCAGCCGTGACCACCCTTCTGGAGTCTCGTCCAGCCGTGACCACCCTTCCGGAGTCTCGTCCTGCCGTGACCACCCTTCCGGAGTCTTGTCCAGCCGTGACCACCCTTCCGGAGTCTCGTCCAGCCATGACCACCCTTCCGGAGTCTCGTCCTGCCGAGATCACCTTTCCAGAGCTTCTTCACAGCATGCCCGCCACGCCTGAGCCCTCGTCTTCGAACAAGATGGCCGTCACCACGCCTGTGTCTTCGGACAAGATGGCCACCTCGACGCCTGTGTCTTCAGACAAGATGGCCGCCTCTACACCTGTGTCTATGCCTGTTTCTTCAGACAAGATAGCCAACTCCACGCCTGTGTCTTCAGTCAAGATGGTAAGATGTGTCTTTAGCTGTTGTGAGGAAGGACCGGGTGATTTGCCCTATGATGGACCAGCATTACCATAACGTCTGTGTCCTCAGCCCTCACCTCAACAGAGGACTCTATTGATTAATTTAGTGCTGCACACACGATAGAAGTGTCAGCATCAGAGCATTGTTGTACACTGATCCTACTTCTTTGGAAGGTCTCAGGAAGGAGCAGAATGAGCTGGGCCTTGTTGTGCTTGTTGTCAAGGAACTTTTCCCGTGGAACAATGTTTTTTTTTTAAGTCTGAACGAATCTGAATGTCACAGCATGCATTTTTTTGTACGTCTCAGGTGGTCATGGTCCTTGGTGGAGCTACCGTATCTGTCAAAGATCACAGTAATCCGTAGGTGCTTCTCTCCATTGATTTTGGGAGCAGATCTGATGACTTGACCTTGTGCTTGGTTTCCATTGTATCCAGAACAGTTTTCAGCTCAGTAAACAGCCCAGATGGAGAAAGACAATGATGTTTGTTAACGCCATAGTTGGATGGTTGGAGGAAGTCAAACCCCTTCGATTCCATACGTGACAGGAAGACTCTGGTATCTTTCTCTACGGGGTTCAGCAGCACTCCCGGGGACTCAGTCAATGCTGATCAGGCAGAGGAGGTTGGCAGAGCCATACAGGCCAAGATGGATGGGAAAACTGTTCTGATACAAAGTATGATCAGTGTACACCAATGCTCTGATGATGCTGACACTTCTATCGTGTGTGCATCACTAAATGAGGCAATAGAGTCCTCTGTTGAGGTGAGGGCCGAGGACACCGACGTTATGGTTATGCTGGTCCATCATAGGGCAAACCACCCGTTTTTTCTCACAACAGCTAAAGACACATCTTACGATGTTGGAAAGATCCGGGTGGCCCTCCCGGAGAGGTTCTGTTACATACCTGATCTTCCTACACAGCTTCTCTGGCTGCGATACCGTATCAGCAATTTATGGGTTTAGCAAACCAACTTTGCTCACCAAGCTCTGCAAGACTGACAAAGCAGAGGGGGCCATGGATGTGTTCAATGACATCAGAGCCAAGAAAAGTGACATCATCAAAGCTGGCTGCGAACTGTTCAACTGTCCGGGCCGCAGCCGGGAGCATCAAGCCTGAGAAACTGCCTCCGACTACAGGAGCTGCAGCACAGCACTCTCTGCGGGCATATCTCCAGACCAGGCTACTGCTATAAAGTCTGCTACACTAGTCAACTAGTCTCTCTCCTGTTTACTGAAGTCAGCTGGATCCGGGCCGTATCCAGATCAGATGATGGACCTGCGCCTGGGCCCATCCACAAAGCATCCCTCATCAGCCCTGTGAAGGCCTCATCGACACGACAGCCATCAGCACTGATCCTCAACAAACCCGTCTACATACCGACGTGATGACTCCGACCTCCAACCAGATGGAACTGGATAAATGTTCTGATCCAATCTGACTTTGCTCACTAGTTTGTGTCATAACTGACCTGTAATGCTGCCTGAATCATAATCATACACTGTTCACTGATTGGCCAGAGGAGAACTGTCCCCCGACTGAGCCTGGGATCTTCCAAGGCTTTTTTCTCCATTCTGTCACTGATGGAGTTTTGGTTATTTGCCACTGTTGCCTTGGCTGTTGGCTTGCTTAGTTGGGGACATTTAATATTCAACAATATTATTGATCTACCTTACTTAAGGTGGACGATGACGTATGTTCTTCTAGAAGCAAACTTTGTTGTATTATTTTCATATTATCACTGTGAAGCTGCTTTGATACAATCTGTATTGTAAAAAGCGTTATATAAATAAAGGTGACTTGACTAGACAAAGTCCATAACTGGATGTCCTTGAGTATGGATGGAAACAAGGAGAACAAGGTTATGCACCAGTCCCTACAACAGAGGTGGTCCCATTGCACCGGACCACCTTCTGAAGTTTGTCAGCTGCAACTGTGCTGAGGACTGGGACACTCTCAGGTGCAGCTAGGAGTCAAGTGTATTTCTGTTTGTGGGAACTGTCATGGTAACTCTTGCCAGAACATCAACCAGCCAGATGATAACAGGAGTGAGGGAGATGCAGGGGAGTTGGATGAGGTTTGGTAAATTTTAAACTGATTTAGGAAGTTTTGTTTTGTAATGGTTTTTAAACATTTTTATGGATTTTGTATGGATTTGGAGTCATTTTTACTCAAAACTAATGGCTGGGATAGATTCAGCACCCCTAAAAACCCATAGTTAGACATCTCAAAAGCTAATATTGGTTAAAAAAAATTTTTTTTTTTTTTTTTTTTTTGGTACCCCAGGCCCTCTGGGCACCCCAACTTTGATGGCCTCTCCAGGCGTTTCCCCGAGGATTTGGCCGTGGATAAATTGGGAGGTGTTACTAGACACCTATAGGAACACATGGTAAAAAAAGCTATTGGTAAGAATTTTTTTTGCAGATTGGCCAAAGAAATGCTTAACTTTCCCTAACTATATGTTTATACATAGCCTAACATTTACAAAGCAAAAATTTGCTCTGGTGGAAGTTAGCTTAATATTGTTTTTATAACAATTAGTTTAAGAAATAAAATAATAATTGGCAGGCTACACCTCGTGGCACAGACATGCCCTATAGGGTCAAGAACTCCAGTTGAAGACCCCATGTCTATGCTGTAACAAGTGACAACTATCATATAGTAGTAAACTAAAAAGTATTAAGATGTTATGTATTTTTTCATCATGAGATTGATAATGTCCAGTTTATGGTCTTGGCTCTCAGTTTGGTTCAATAGTTTGTGAAATTAATTTGTAATGTACTTCAATTACCCACACAATATTTTGTTTAAAAAAAATCTATAATATCAGCAGGTTTTGCACCTTTAAATTAAACTATACTAAAGTTGTTGACTGGCATGATATAACATTGTAAATAAATGGAAATGTGTAGGAATCTGAATGATCATTTTAATGTTTGCTGTGGATTAGCCTAGTTAAATAGTTAACCATCTTATTCTCAGATTAATGGAGGTAATGATGTTGGCAATTTAATTGTTTCAGATTGAAAAGGAAATAGTTTTATTCTATTCTATTCTATTCTATTCTATTCTATTCTATTCTATTCTATTCTATTCTATTCTATTCTATTCTATTCTGCGCATGGGACTTTTACTGTAAAATTTCGCCATATCTCTGCGTCGCTCACGTTGCGTCGCAGTTCGCAAAAATATTCGCAGTAAGATGGCGCTGTCTGGAGGGGCGGATAGAGGATCTCACAGCATGGATAAGAGCATAACACTCCCTCCGGATGAAATCTTCCGCAATTTGGAGAACGCCAAGAGGTTCGCTATAGATATAGGTATCATCACATGCAAACTTCCACCCTTTTTCTGTTCTTGTTCGCAGTACAGTCACTTGTGGAGTTTTGGACGTGGCAGAGTTTGTTGGGCAGGGCTGTGCTCAGACCTGTTAGCGCGTGCTGCTAATCTGACAGTTCGTTCAATGTATGTGAGAAACATCATCAAATGTTTATAATGGAGACGTCGAGGCTGTATCAACTGAATAATGTTGATTATAGAAATAAACCCGAACGATGAGATGTTTATTTGTTCTTCTGAACTGCAAAAGTGCAATCATCATTATTATAATTGTCAGATTGTTTTGGTGGACTCTATAGCAACCCCTGGTGTAATGTGTTAATAACAGAATAATTATCGTAAGATAAGGTTAAGTGTAAGTTCTATAAATATAGAATAAAGAAACGATTTGACTTCATCTTATCTGACAGGTGGCTCTTTGACAAAACTGGCCTATTATTCCACTGTTCAGCACAAAGTTGCCAAAGTCAGGTCATTTGATCATTCAGCGAAGGTAAGCTTGCAGGTAAGATTTTCTCATTCAACCCCATGACATTAGGGTTATTTTGTTTGGAGACAAGGGAGGCAGTATCAGAAATGTGGATGAGACTTAAAAAAGTAAAACAAAACAAATATGAATTAATGTTAGATTGTATACTATTATATAAATAATACATTTATATCAGCCCCAGAAAAGCTAACACACAAGGTCTCTGAGCACTTGCATCAAAAACATACAACATATATCATGAATAAAGAAGTGTAAATGTAAGATTTTTTTTTTAAAGAAAATGGAACAGCATAAATGTATGTTTGCATTATGTACTTTTTCAACATAATATTTCAGAGTACCTAAACTATAAAAGAGAATATAGGCTGTTAAATGTCTGTTATAGATATGTATGGCTTCAGGGAAGGACCTGTTTTTGTTTCTGGATGTTCTGGGGCTCAGTGCTCTATACCGCTTACCAAAGAGCATGAGTGCAAAGATAGTACCAATTATTCTTTTAGTTGTACTGACTGTCTGATGTAGTCTACTATTGTCTGATTTGGTGGCCAAGGATATGCTGACACCGCTGTCCTTTTGTCTAAAAAGTTTTAAGTGTGTTCAGCTGCAATAGATGGCTATCACAACTGTCAGTTAAGTTCCTGCTTGATGGTGTAACAACTTAGCTCAAAGAGGAGATATTAATAATTAATCATAACTTGGTGTTGAAAGTAGACTAAGCTGATAGGAACCTTGCATTAGATCCCAGACTATTAAGGTATTGCAGGAGGTAGTGCATTTCATTTGAACTGCACAGGGTTCTAATGGTCATACCTTAGTTTTTTTTTTTTTTGGTGTATGAGCGACTATTAGAAACCAACAGTTTTAGCGAATTTGTAACCACTGACAACTTAATCCTTGTCAGTGTGAACAGGATTTTTAGCATGGCACGTATATGAAAGTGGGAAATTCAAGTAAAAAAAGTGAGATGAGAAGAGCCAGTGTCTACACATTGCTTTGGTTGACTAACCAGTGATTGTTTTTAACAAGTGCACTAAGTCCACCAATCAAATGAAGGATAATGGGTATTTACAAAGTAAACATTTCAGACATCACATCATCACTTTTGGTAATGTCCAAATTGCTCAAAACACAGAATTATCTGAATTAGCTTGGTTTTTAGGCTCCGAGCCCGCCACTATCAGTACACTCTTTTTTTGTGTGTTTACTCAGGATTTGACGAAAAAAGGTGACTGTTAATAATTAATAGTTATTAATCATAATAATTAATGGCTGATCAAAAGTTTGTGGTAGAAAATAATGAAATACAAATATTATTTTTTAGGTAGTGAAAATAACTTTTGATGCTGACATGGCTGACATGGCAATAACAAATGAGAAGATAAATAAACTATATTTTGTAGGTATTATATATACTATATAACTTTATACTTGGTTTTAAACACATGTTATTTAAAAGTTATGCAAACAAAGATATTTTATTATTGGTTTCTTGTTGTTGAACAAATGCAGAAAAGGGACCAGAAGACCAACACTCACCAGTGTGAACATAATAAAGTAATGATTGCCTAATCAGTAGCTACAGTAATAGTAACTGCATAGGATTATACACATCCTCAGTATGTGTGAGAATAACCTGACAATGGATTTACCTATATTAATTTCTCTCCATGAGTAATCACTAAGTCACATAGTTATAAGTGTCTGACTTTATGGATAAGTACACTATCCAAATGTGTGCTTGTCCATCTGGTTTTAGAGTGATGCTTGCCTTGTAATGGCATGTTTTGAAAATAAATCTGGTTATTCTCTAGAATTATGTTGGTTAAAACATATTTTAATCTAGTTGTAATATTACATTATACATATATTTAAATTATGGTAGCACTTTACAGTAATATTTTGTATGTAAACATTAGTTACAACAATTATTATACAGTTGTAATTATCATTCGTAATAAATATGATTATTGTAGTATTATTAATTGAAGTCTTGGTCTTGTCATTTTACGTGTGGATGTCATGTCTATTCAATCATGTATTATAATTTTTTATTTTTACTGGTTTCCAGGAAACAGATGGTGACCCTCTTTATGAGATATCTGTACAGGAAGAGATTACTGCCCGTCTTCACTTTATCAAGTTTGAGAATGCTTACATTGAAACATGCCTGGATTTCATTAAGGACCACTTGGTTAACACAGAAACCAAAGTTATCAAAGCTACTGGTGGAGGGGCGCACAAGTTCAAGGATTTGATAGAGAAAAAGTTAAAGCTAAAGTGAGTAGAATTTTAGAGCTTACTGAGAACAACAATACAGAACGCTTTGAGTTCAAGGATTTGAATAATCAAGCATTTATTCTGAATTGTTGTAATGGTAGTTGCATTTATTTTTCTCTTTTAGAGTGGACAAAGAGGATGAAATGACTTGTCTGATTAAGGGATGCAACTTTGTTCTGAAGAATATCCCCCATGAGGCTTTTGTGTATGCCAAACACGCTGATTCTGAATTTCGGTTCCAAAATACACACCCGGACATCTTCCCATACCTGCTTATCAACATTGGATCTGGAGTCTCAATAGTAAAGGTATATCCATACTGCACTGGGTCTACATGTCTCTGTGACATCACACACACACACACACACACACACACACACACACACACACACACACACACACACACACACACACACACACACAGAAATGCTGAGTTTGTAGACTGTGACTCTCTAAAGGGAGCATCCATATGTTTTTTTTGAAGGTTGAATCAGAGGACAAATTTGAGCGTATTGGTGGCAGCTCTATAGGTGGTGGCACTTTTTGGGGTCTTGGAGCTTTACTCACAAAGACTAAGGTGGTTCATTTTGTGAATTTTTACTAGGAATTTCTGTTTATTCTTTATTTTTCATGCACTTACTTATTTTGAATTTCCATTCCCATTCTCCGTCTTAGAGGTTTGATGAACTTTTGCAGTTAGCTTCCAAAGGACAACACACAAATGTGGATATGCTTGTTAAAGACATCTATGGAGGTGCTTATGGGTCCCTGGGTTTAACTGGTGACCTCATAGCAAGTAGCTTTGGGAAATCAGCCACCACAGACAAAGGTAAAGTAATGATCATGTGCTTTGATTGTAAAGAGAGGCAGTTTATTGTATGATCTGTTTTCCTCACCCAAGAAGAGTCATTTGACCCTTCACCCAGTGGGCAGTGTTATTATTGTCAAAATAAGCCAAAGGTTTTTTGGTTTCACAAAGGCATGTATGAGGGAAATGTAACAGAGACCTGCAGTGGTCTTTTTGAAGGTCTAAAGTAATATAAAAACAAACAAGAGAGCAGCAGAATGTTTGGCTGGTGAATATGCCACAAAATACCTAACATCTTTATTATTACATATGCACTGTTTAGAACCATGTATTTAAATTAAGGAATAGTTTACTTGCAGGGTTTTTCCAGCTTTGAAAATATTTTGGAGACAACAAATCTTTGTCCCGCCAAAGATTTATTTCATAATTTAATTTGATGATACCTGCCGTTCTGCAGTGCCGGGTACCCGCTTATAGCAGGCTTCTTTAAAACTCTCCTGTGAAGAGTGTCAGGTTAATATTTACAATGTGTTTTTGCAGCATTGAGCTTTGTAGCCAATCACAGACAGGTCTGTTGAGCACGTGAATGCAATGGCCAATCATACGTTTAAGATCAAAATTTGTTTTTGTTCAACGCGAGTTCTGCACGTTCACGAATCCTTTCGATATAATGAAGTATAAACACGATGTCAATAAGAGATTCATTGCTCAGCGTAGACCGCTTTATTGATTATAACGGGAGTTTTCGCAAGAGTGCAGCTTTGTGTACCTCACAATGTATTTGACAGCTTCAGCAAATATAATCGCTTTCTCTATTTTTTCTGCTGATAATTTCTGGATTGACAAGCATATTCAGGGCTCGACATTAACGCTTGTCCGCAAAGAAACTCAGTAAACAACATAGGCTACTGCCGGTAAAAATTTGAAATGTGGAGTATATTTTTAACACATGGTAGTTAAGCAACGACGAATGCTGTTTTCCTGAATACCATCACGATTGAAAATGTGACATTGATTTCATACAATAGTTCAATAAACAGTTATAATGAAGTCTCTTACATTTTAGACGCAATATTGACTTTTTATTCTGTTTCAGCAGCGAAAATAGTTCCAAACATAGATCACAGCAGAACCATAGCGCATCTCACAGGAACACTCAACGGTATTTTCATTACTGAATGAATCAGTCGTTTGAACGAATCGTTTGAATGAATGACTCAATGACTGTCGCCTGCCGCCACCTACTGGTGGTTTAGTGTTTTGTTTAAATGTATCATTCTTTCCAATGTTTCTTATTTGTATATTCAAAAATATTTAATACCATCTTATAACATTATTTAATGCAGTTGTTAATTTTTCAGTGTAAATTATTGAATTTGATCTGTCCTGCCTAGGGTAAAAGCAGGGCTTAATTTGAGCCGGAACACGCCGGAACATGTTCCGTCACCTCCGACATTGGATCCGGAAACTTTTTTATTGGATCCGGCACCTCCTGTGTCACTAAAATTAATTGCCTAGATGAAAAAAATAAAAAAAATACTGTTTGTGTAGTGTTCAATGTTTGTGACACATGACTTGCGCGCTTGTTGAACGAGTTGAGATTGCTGTTAGCCCTCGATCGTTTCACTCAGGGGAAAAATGTCAAAAAGACAGGAAAGTTTGCTTAACTTTTTCAAATACGCTGGACAGTATTTGAAAAATACCCAAACAAACAAAAATCGTTTCCGCTGATCAAAAAGGAGACCACGGTGGGACACAGTAGCCTATATCGATATCTCGTTATTTCGACATAAATAAGGGGACATTCTAATCTGCATTAAGCCAGTTCTTATAGCCTAATGGATTTCTATGGGAGGAAAATGCTTAACCGTTCATATTATGGGCTCATCTGATTTTTTGTACATAGCCGATTTGTTAGGATTTTAGTATCGTAATGATTAGGCTAATAAATGCATGCACAATTATCCGTGAACTTTTTTGTTGAACAAATGCCTTTCAACTTGTGTGTGCAAAATTCAGAATTAAATTAATGTGCTGAAATTTGTACAAATAGAGAGTAGGCTATGTAGGCCTACTATACTGTTGTAGCCATTAAAAAAAGCGCGTTTCATAGGCTAAAAATATTATAACGTTATTTTTTTTTTTCATTTATTTTGATTTATGAAAAGTGAACGGCACGACCTAAGATAGGATGCGCAATATGAGACATGGAGCGGGTCAGACATGATTTTGACCGTTGAATAGGGGTGTCACGGTACATGTATTCGTACCGGACCGTTTCGGGACAGGACTTTCGGTACGGTGCACATTTGCACCGAATGCAGTCTTTCACGTAAATTAGGCTAGTTTTGTGTGCGGAACATACGTCAATTCCGAGTTTCCACACGAACATATTAAGTGTCGGAAGTCTCCGCGTTGCACTGATTAAATCTGATTAATCGTTTTTGTGATTCAAATACATGTAAAATATTACCATTACATCTGTCTTCCTGTGTGCGAAAATTTGTTTATGTTGCTGTGACAACGAAACACGTGCAAGCGCGCCTGTGTTAAGAGCGCTGATGCGCTCATCTGTGGACATTTCCGAATGCCTTTCTGTTAAAAGCGGGCTTTCCACACAAACAAACGTACATGTGTCATTAGTATGAGAGAAAAAAATTGGACTTTAACTCTCGGGTCGGGCTCGGACATAAATATTACATAAATAAAAATCACCACATACACGGCACACTCGCTTTAGCCCAGCCTCTAGCTAGCTAGCGTCATGGCCAATATTGGTTTGAGAGTATTTTATTTAGTGGAGAACTTTGCAGCAGTATTTTATTTCTTATTCTTTTTTTATTTTATATCTTTTTTATTTATTAGCCTAACGTTACATTTATTAAAAAGTGTGTTTAAAAAAAAGTGTAAACCTGGTTAAAAAAAAGTTTATAGTAAACAACCAGCAGTTTAATGTTTTGCATTTCTTTCCCTTACTGTACCGAAAATTAACCGAACCGTGACTTTAAAACCGAGGTACGTACCGAACCGTGATTTCTGCGTACCGTTACACCCCTACCGTTGAAGTTGTTATAAAAAGCCTTTCTTTAAAGTGAATTTCATTTTGTATAAAATGTATCTTAATTTTAATTGATTTTTCATCAACCAATTGCCTGTATTTAATGAATAGTCCGACGAAACAAATATAACGGAGGCGCCCGCGCGCTCACTTGCATTGCACGTGAACTAGAGCACATCCTAACTTAAAGGCTTAGTTCACCCAAAAATGAAAATAATGTAATTAATGACTCACCCTCATGTCGGTCTAAGCCCGTAAGACCTCCGTTCATCTTCGGAACACAGTTTAAGATATTTTAGATTTAGTCCGAGAGCTTTCTGTCCCTCCATTGAAAATGTATGAACGATGTACTGTCCATGTCCATAAAGGTAAAAAAAACATCATCAAAGTAGTCCATGTGACATCAGTGGGTTAGTTAGAATTTTTTGAAGCATCGAAAATACTTTTTGGTCCAAAAATAACACAAAATAAGACTTTATTCAGCATTGTATTCTCTCCCGGGTCTGTTGTCAATCTGCGTTCACGACTCTGCAGTGACGCTGCTGACGTAAGACGCTGATGATGTGTTATCTGGTGCGCCCGAGCTTCATTTACAGTCTGAGGGAGACGCACGCTATATTCAAGCTATTACGTCGCCGTGGTTGTTTTTGCCGATTAGGGCATCCGCAACATGCACACTTATGCACCATTAAAAAAATGATAGCCACACAAACAATGTAGAATAGCTTGAATATAGCGTGCGTCTCCCTCAGACTGTAAATGAAGCTCGGGCGCACCAGATAACACGTCATCAGCGTCTTACGTCAGCAGCGTCACTGTGGAGTTGTGAACACGGATTGACAACAGACCCGGAAGAGAATACAATGCTGAATAAAGTCTTATTTTGTGTTATTTTTGGACCAAAAAGTATTTTCGATGCTTCAAAAAATTCTAACTAACCCACTGATGTCACATGGACTACTTTGATGATGTTTTTATTACCTTTATGGACATGGACAGTATACCGTACATACATTTTCAATGGAGGGAAAGAAAGCTCTCGGACTAAATCTAAAATATCTTAAACTGTGTTCCGAAGATGAACGGAGGTCTTACAGGCTTGGAACGACATGAGGGTGAGTCATTAATGACATTATTTTCATTTTTGGGTGAACTAACCCTTTAACGAAACTCAGTGTATGCCTCACACAAACATGACAAATACATCAAATACACAAAGCTTGAAATGTCTTTAAACGAAATAATTCAAACCGAAAAAAGGCTACTCTCGGATTATGTAATCCATTATTAGGCTTATTTATGTGCATTTCTCTCTATAAGCGCGTTCACACGGAGATGGCGATCGTCAACTTCATCTTTGCAGCCGAGTCGACACTTTTTAGAGAAAAAAAGTGTTTTATTAATAAAAATCAATACACGTGTCACCGGATTTACAGATGCACACACACATATTATTTCGAAATAACGAGATATTGTGTTGAAATAACATTATTATTAATAATAGCCTACATCTTTTAGAATAGGCCTTGATTGAATGCTGAATGTTGCGCTTGTTCAATTTAATAAAATTAAAACTTTAATTGTGATCATTAACATAACTGAATATTAAATATTTAGTGACCAAGGTTTGCGCAGCTCCCCGTCAATTTTTTTTTTCTTTTTTTTTTTTCCCGTTACCTCCAACCCCCGTTTTGAGTCGCCGGATCCACCCCTCCTCTGCGCTCCGGGACCTCCCACTTTACAAATTAAGCACTGGGTAAAAGTAAATTGAAAGATAAAGCATACAGTACATTTAATAAGATTTGGGGGTGGGGGGTTGGGATGCCCTTTAAAGGTGCAGATATTACTATATGCAGATTTGAATATACCAATGCTGGTTAAACACTGATGAGAATATTGCTTCAGAATAAATAATATTTACAACACAAATTATTATTTATTTTTTTCCGGACAAGCAACTTTTTTACTCAGACAAGTGATTGACAGATTTACTTGTCCGAAGGACAAGCACATGTAAAGGCTTAATGTCGAGCCCTGATTTTTAAATGCGCGATTTGAATCGATTGACAGTGATAACCTTGGAATGGATGGAAGAAAACGTTCTGATACTGTATGTCAAATTATCTGTCTATTAAGTCTTGGATGCAAAATAATAAACCTGCCACTTTTTCTATGTAATGTGTTACTTTGTTCGTTTTATTACTAAATTTTCAAATCAGTCACTCAGTGACTTTTTACATATAATTTTAAAGATTTATAAATATAAAATAGTTCTAAGCTCTTATTTTATGATTTGTCCTGAAAGTAATCTGTTGTCTGTACTGGGCTTGCAATTCACTTGAGTAGGGCACTTTGTACTGTGTGTGTGGATGACCGTGTTCGTCCGCCACCACCAAAGACCATTTTTGACCCAGGAAAAACCCGTCGTGGCAGTTATAACATCTCCCTTACTTAGATGGGCATTTTGTGTTTGTATGTATTACTCAAGAGTTCTCCAAAGAAGACATGGCAAAGAGCCTACTGCACATGATAAGCAATGACATTGGACAGCTGGCCTGCCTCTATGCCAAACTGCATAACCTTACCAGAGTCTATTTCGGAGGATTCTTCATTCGAGGACACCCCGTCACCATGCACACCATCACCTATAGCATCAACTTCTTCACTAAGGTCTCCAACTGTTACTTTTTAAATGTTTATAAGCTGTGTAATAACATATCAATAATAATTAAATGGCTTGCTGGAAAACGTGATCAGGTCAAACGTGACATTCTGTCAAATATTTTGTTTATTTGATCATTGTCCCAGGCAACTGATCTATCATGGCTAGTTTAATGCATCTCTTATTACTTTCTTTTATTTCTTATTGTATAATACAACGACTACATGTTATTTCTCATTTTCATATTCAAGATAGAAATCTCATTACATCCTGCTATATTTTTCTGTGGATATTTTGGATAAAGAATTGGATTTATTTGTAGGGGGAGGTCCAGGCTTTATTTCTAAGACATGAAGGATATCTTGGTGCTATTGGGGCCTTTTTGAAGGGGGCAGAAGAAGACAGTAAGTTATTGTCATATATACACAACCAAACTGTTTAGTACTTTCTGCAGAGAGTGTAGTTTGTTTTACTAATTAATTTGTTTAAACTGTTTTTTTGTTTTTGTTTGTTTTTTTAAGACCCTAACCAGTACAGCTGGGAGAGAACTATGCTGGCAGCTCTGGTCTCATGAGTGTATCTCCAGAGTTAAATCCTGTGCAGCGGGCTCGTAGCGGAACGGTAAGTTGGCACAAAGAAGAGGCCTATTGTAAATTTGCCGCTGCAGTATTTGTATTTTTTGATAGAAAAAGTAGATTGTAGTTAGATCATCTACCTTCTTAAGTGCAGTATATTTATGGATTTGGTCAACTGAGATGCATGCTACTTATCCTTCATGACCTATTTTGTGTTCTCCGTAATATTCTCATTTCATCTCTTTTCTTTTTTTCTTCTCCATCCATCTTCCCCATCTATTCCATAACCTTTTGCCTCAGTTTTCAGTAAGTACTTTTCCATCCAGGCTTTTCTTGGAGTTTTCTCTGGATGTTTTTTTGCTTTCAAGAAATGCTCAACCTTTAGTTGTTGTGCCAATCAGTGGAAGCATTATTATCTAAACATACAAGAGTCTCTGAAGGTTATTTGTCATTATTAAAATGCGTGTGCTGCCATGGATATTACTCAGTATGATGCATATGATACATAAGAAATCTCCATCTTGTATGTTTGACAGTTGCTGCTGTGGGAAATGTCATAAAGGTGGCATTTTGATCGCACCGTTAGGACCCGTTCACACAGAACTTGTTTTTGCACAGTAAAAAAAAAAAAATGCTTTCCAACTCAAACATGCATGCATTAGATGGACGTATTTGACCATTGCGCCACAACGCTGCTTTTCAGGGTTGCATGCATTTGTGCCATGTTTTTAAAATGCAGAACTAAGTTTAGGTTTTAAACACATTTCAAGACACTGCCTTCTTTTCTATTTTGCAGCACTCTGTGGTTCTACATTGTGCTCTACTGGTTTTAATGTCTCTGTTAAAGGAACACTCCGACTTTTTGGGACTTTAGCCTATTCACCTTATCCCCCAGAGTTAGATAAGTCCATACATACCTCTGAAGGCGAAGCACTGCTACTTGGGCAGAGTGATAACCGCAGCACATGAGAAGCGCCGTGGTGAGGAGCAGAGAGTTCGTTCAGAGCGCGTCTCACGTGCTGCGGTTATCACTCCGCCCAAGTAGCAGTGCTTCGCCTTCAGAGAATATAGTTCCCAGTATTTATACGGTTAAAATATGTCTGTCTCATGTGACTTTGTTTTTTGTACACTCTGTGACTATACAAATCACAACATGTAAATAGGAAAATGTTTGTGTTATTTTGTCACTTATTTGGATTAGTATGCTAGCTGCAACCATTTACATCCAGTCCTTTGTGCTAAGCTAGGCTAGCGGTGGGTGCGTCAAACAGACTTCTTGCACGCACGTAGATGAAAAAGGTATGTATGGACTTATCTAACTCTGGGGGATAAGTTGAATAGGCTAAAGTCCCAAAAAGTCGGAGTGTTCCTTTAACAGCCCCTTAGAGTTACAACCACAAATAACAGTTAAAGGGGTGGTTGATTGCGATTTCACTTTTTTCATTTTAAATAGTGTGTAACTATTTATGACAGTAACTATGCATGAACAGTATCTGCAAAGTTGCTGCGCTGAAAGTTCAACGTAAGCAGAGATATCGTCTTTTTTAAAAATCAGGAAGTTTAATGCCTACAAAATTTTTAGTTTTTTTAATGTAGACTCGAATGGGACTACAACGAGATACTTCCCGGGTTTTTATACTAACTAACCCATAAATTTACATCAACCCTCCCTCCGGAATATGCAAAAAAAGGGGCATGGCCATATTTCTGCAGCTTTCTGCCGGCTTTGTCGAAGAGGAAGAGTTACAGTGGATAGCTGTAGCCATGCCGTGGCGTCTAAAGTGTGTTATTTTCACCCAGCTGTCAGGTCTTCTGTGCTCGGGCTTCCTACGGACGCTGTAGTTCGTCAACAATGGCTAAAATTTATGTTTGATTATGTTCCTGAAAATTACAATCGTAATTTAGCTCTCTGTGCTGCGGATTTTACGGAAGACAGCTTCCAGAATCTCCACGAATTTAATGCCGGATTAAACAAGAAACTGTTACTAAAACATGAAGCAGTTCCAACTTTAAAACCAGAGGCAGCAGTTGTTGGGCCACAGCCTGTAAGTAAGACTTAACAATTTTAAATATATTTGCATGTATAATTTCAGACGTAATGTTTTAGTTTTATCAAGGACGTAAACAAATGCCAGCGCTGGCATTAGTAGCCACTAGGGGTGTGGCAAAAAAATCGATTCACAGAAGAATCTAGATTCTCATTGATACCGATTCAGAATCGATCTGAAATGTCCAAGAATCGATTTAATAAATAAATAAAATCAGCTGGCTGTTCGCCTCCATTTTTGTAACTAGCCTATACGGGACGTGAGCGGCAAATCACTAAAACAAAAAGGAAGCAAATGGATGAGAGGGAGATCTTTCGTTCCTACCATTTGCATGTGTTTTAAGTCCTGTCAGTTTAACAGGGCGCGCTTGAAGCCTTGTTTATACTCGACGCGTCCGCACGAGCGCGAGTCTCCGCTGACTGCGCGCGCACCTCTCCAAACGGTCGAGGCGTTTATACTTGACGCGCTCGCCGTTGTACTATTCTTTGAAACTACAGGGGGCGACTCAAGTAATTGTCCTCTCTAAACCATCAGGAATCGGTGAGAAGAAGAAATATAAACACGTGACAGTGTTTATTTTAGTTACCACCACCAATACAAAAAGAATCGTGTAAAACCCAGTAAACCCTGAGATTATTACTTGTGACATTAGAACTAAATATATGTAGGCTATCCTATATGGGAATACATGTACGTATACAAATAAATTAACGATCTCTTATATATTTTCTAATTTCACTAAACATTTAATTAATTTTCGTGTACATTTGTATTAACCATGGACCTTTATGTTCATTAAAAAGGCTTTTTATGCTATTGTATGCTCATTTTTTAAATGTAAGCAACTAATTTAGGGTTGCTGGTGTGATGAGAAGATCGTGCTCGGCCAGATTCGGCTCAAAGTCGTTCATCTTCGGATGCGGAGCCGCGCGCGATGTTACAAAATCTGCCGTGCACACCGCCAGGCGAAATGGGCCCTTGCGCACCCAACGCGCGCGACCGCCCACACCGCAATGACGTCATTTTTGCCGCGCGCCCTTCGCGCTCTTGCGGACGCGTCGAGTATAAACAAGGCTTGAAAGGGCATAAGAACGAGCAGAGAGAGAGAGCGAGCACCGGGCCCGCGCGCGCGCACACTCACCCGAGCGCTGTCTGCTCTCTCTCTCTCTCCCTCGCGCATATGAATCAAAATCAATTAATACGATGGTGTCGGGAAAAAAAAACTCTCCAGTGATGAAATATTTTCTGTGTTGACAAATCTTGTGCGATATCCTAAACTGGCGAATGCATTGCTTGTTTTTTCTGTTTACATTTAATTGTGAATGCTGCTACGTCATTTTGAAATAAGCACTTTATTTTCATAACTTGTTATTCTTTAAGTTACTGAGTCTGACTGAGAAATATAGATGTTTTTTTGTCTTCACCGGTTGTGTTCTACATGATATTTGCGGTAAACTGCATCTATTTTCAACCATTTTGTATTATGAAGAAGCACTTTTGTTTTGTTCCAACTTATTTTATAGCTAGCTACTAATGAGTAGCAATTGAGAACCAGACAATGTTTTTGATAAAAGGCACTTCCCTGAGAATTGAACTTAATAAATGTGAAAAAGACACTTTAAAGTCTCCGTTTGTCATTGTTACGGCTGGCTCCCAAACCGTAACACAAAAAGAGGCCAACAACAAATGCTTAAACAATAATAAGATTTATTATCAAACAAAGCAAACAGTTAGCAAACAAAGAAAAGAAAACCGACGTCTAGGGGAAAAACACGCGCGTGTGGTTATTAACTAAACAAACAACATCTGACACTAACCAAAACGATAAGAGAGAAAAAATATATATAACAAAATGGGTATTAAATGAAAAGGTGGGAGAAAAGTGAGAGACCTCACTCAAAAGTGCACTGCTCTTTATACTGACACTCATTAATTAGATATTAAATACACCTGTTGCCCAACTAACACCTGCACTGTGTAGCAGAGCCAGCAGGGGGAAAACAGGAAGGCGTAACAGTCATTCTGTATAGCAAAGCAGATGAGAGTAGATCATGATCAGAAACCCGATTAGAAATCATTATGGATAAAATCGAATCATTTTGAATCGAAAATCTTTTTGAATCGAAAATTGATTTTGAATCGAATCGTGGCCTCAAGAATCGGAATCGAATTGAATCGTGAGATGGTAAAAGATTCCCACCCCTAGTAGCCACTTAGTTATGCTATTTCGTGTGTCTATGACAAACGCGTACAAACATTTTGGACCTGAATTTGTAATTATGTACTAATTTTGTAAATGTATTTTCCATGTATACTTTATGACGTAATTTTTCGATTTGATCAAGAGCGTAAACCAATGCCAACGCTAGTTTGTTTATAGTAGCCACTAGCCAGTTAGTTTGATGCTATGTTGTGTGTATAAGACACATGTGTATAAAGTTCAGAAAAGTATATGTAATCGCAACAGCAAACTTCAGCTGCGGTATAACTCAGTCATTTATTCAGTTATATTAAATGTTTAATCAGGAGAAAACCATATCTCAAAAGCTAACAAGCAGCAGTGGCATTTTCAAGTAACAGCGTATCAAAATTATTATATAATAGAATAATAATAATAATAAAAAAATTTACCATTCAGAAACGTTTTGTAAGAGCCGTGTTTGGGGAGGTTCTACTTTACTCTCTTCATTGCCGCTTTCTGGGTCTGATTCTGGCTCAAACTGATACGGCAGTATTGACACCATTATTTACATTTGACCAGAGCAAATGCAACTTTCGCCCGTAAAGTTGATGGGCGTGAAGTTCCCGGACAACGTGCACTGCGCAGTTTAGCCAATTACAACACACCGGCCCAGCTAACCAATCTGAGCCCATGCCTGTTTCTGAGGGAGTGGTTTCATAGAATCAGGAAGTCAACCGGTCGTTCAAATGACAGAGGAGAAAGCAGCTTACAATAAAGGTGAAATTGATGAAAAATAAGGCTTAAAAAAAAAAAAAAAAAAACGAAGACATGTTATATTATACACCCCATAAACACAATCATGCAAAGAAAAAAAGCAGTAAACCACCCCTTTAAATATGGCTAGTAAATATGTGCTGCAGAGATTATGTATTTTTTGTTATCCAAAACTAGGAAACATGTTAGCATTTTAGCAACTTCCGGTTCCATTGTCCTGAATGTTTTTTTAAATGGGTGTTTGGTTAAAGGGGACCTATTATGCAAAATTCACTTTTATAAGGTTTCTAAACAGATTGTGTGTCCACATTGTGTGTAAACAACCAGTCTATAAAAAAATCCACCCATTCAATTTTTTATTTTATAATTCCCATAAATCATAAGCAGCTTTTTAAAAAAAGAGCAGTTCCACATTTCCTCCCTATACAGGTGCTGGTCTTATAATTAGAATATCCTGAAAAAGTTTATTTAATTCATTAATTCCATTAAAAAAATTAAACTTGTGTATTATATTAATTCATTACACACAGACTGATATATTTCAAATGTTTATTTCTTTTAATTTAGATGATTATAACTGACAACTTATGAAAATCCCAAATTCAGTATCTCAGAAAATTTGAATATTACTTAAGACCAATACAAAAAAAGGATTTTTAGAAATGCTGTCAGCATGAAAAGTATGAGCATGTACAGCACTCAATACTTAGTTGGGGCTCCTTTTGCCTGAATACCTGCAGCAATGTGGCGTGGCATGGAGTCGGTCAGTCTGTGACACTGCTCCGGTGTTATGAGAGCCCAGGTTGCTCTGATAGTGGCCTTCAGCTCTTCTGCATTGTTGGGTCTGGGGTATCACATCTTCCTCTTCACAATACCCCATCATAGCTGTCTACCAGGACATTTTCAGAGCACTTCATGCTTCCTTCATTTTCCAGCAGGATTTGCACCTGCCCACATTGCCAAAATAACCAAAACCTGGTTCAATGACCATGGTATTACTGTGTAATTACTGTGTGATTTCATGTTATATTCTAATTTTCTGGGATTTTGATTTTGTGGTTTTCATAAGCTGTAAGCCATAATCATTAAAATTATAACAAATAAAGGCTTCAAAATGTCTCACTTTGCATGTAATGAGTCTATATAATATATTAGTTTCACATGTTAAGTTGAATTCTTGAAATAAATCAACTTTTTGATGATATTCTAATTATATGACCAGCATCTGTATTTACGTAAGAGTATGTGGAAGCCCCGCCCATTACTGGTGATGATCTGCCCTATTAGCATAGATACCACCCTGAGTGAGCCACAGCAGTCCGCCATTTCTGTTTCCTCCTTGTATTAGCTGGTGATATACAATGTCTTACAAATGTTCTGTTATTGGATGTACCAACGGACATAAGAGTCTCTATAGACTCCCAGACATGGAATTTCAAATATCCAGATTTAATTTGTGAAGAAAATGTGCCGGAGAAAATCGCTAAAGTGTTCTGTATTTGCGCAAATCTTTTTACTCAGGACTGCGTCACAAACGAGGGTCAGTTCAATGCTGGATTTGCCCAAAAGTTGTTTCTGAAATCTCTTTTAGATTAACATGATGGTACATGACACATGTACAATGAGTTGAATCAACTTAACTCCACAACAGCTACATCAGGGTTTCCCGCAGCACTTTGGAACTAAGGCGGCCGCCTAAGCAACACACGCCTGCCGCCTTAACTACGTTGTCAACATTTTTTTTATATGAGCGATATCCGCTGCATTACTCTTTCCTGTTTAGAGCTTAGATTCTCTGCCCGAGCCTGATATTTCCCGCCGCTATCCTCAGGCTGGGCCCTTGATCTAGAGACGTGCGGTGCGGGACTAGATTTGATGGCGGGCGGGCTGTGTGTGCGGGCTGCGGGAGGATAAAACGATTTGCGGGACTCCCACAAAATAGAAATATCTATATCAATAACATTGCAACTGATATTTTGAAAAGCTGGTTATTTATAAATTAAAATTGTTATTTAAATGTAATATTTAGTGTTTAATAAATAATTGTTAAATTTAGTACAGAGCCTGTAGTCTATCACAAAAACAAGACTTTTTCATGTAAACATAGCCTTAAATGAATTAACCGCAAGAAAAGTAAGGTTTAATACTAAATTGGTTATCATGTTACTGTATTTGTCGAATTCATTGTTGTGATAACGCTGCGCAGTTTTACGTGTTCTAAACAATTGTTGTAAAAGTACATTCGAACATACCCACATCATTTGCCAAAAGACAGATTAATCTTTATGTATAACACATGCTATATTTATTTACATGACCATAAACACTAGACGTGATAAACAATGTCAATAAACTATACACAAGCCTAAAGCAATAATACTTTCCTTACATAAACATAACTATTACAGTGCCGAATGCTACATTTGGAATATATAAAATTGACCCGTACTTTTATGGGACTTGTCTTTGTCGACAGAACCAGCTGCAATCGGTAAAGAATAATTGTGTTCCAAAACAACTGCGCGAAACAAGCTAACGTTTGTTGCTTGATAGACACTACAACTACAACTTCCGCATTTGTCCAGGACTCCACGCAGTACGAGCGGAAACCGAGGGTAACGCGGATATGACGCCATTGACTGGCGACTCCCAGTTCACCCCTGCTCACACGCCCCGTTTCCTTGGTTAAAATCGCACATTTCTCACGATTTAAAAATAGTTGAAAACATTCGGGATATTGTAAGTAATCAACATAACAAAATATATAACACTGGCCTTGTGATTTTTTTTAATGCACAAATATTACATATTGTACCTTTAATGAATGACCTGTGGGGTATTTTGAGCTGAAACTTTACAGACACATTCTGGGGACATCAGAGACTTTATATTACTTCTTATGAAAAGAGGCATAATAGGTCCCCTTTAAAGGCCCGAAATAAAATCTGTGGTGAACCCAAGATCAATCTATTTTCCTGTTTAATTCTGCTATATAAAGTACATCAGTAATACTCCCTTGTCATTTATTTTAATGCATTTAATTACTTGTCTTGAGCAAGTGCCTAAATGGGACTACACAGGTTGTTGAGGACATGAAACGGAAGTTGCAATAGTGTTTTCTTCCTTGTTTTGACATATCTAAGTGAAATTACTTCCCGAACAAGAAACAAATATAGGATGAGACTTGATTTTGTCTACCGGGAATTGATTGGGTAGTTATCTTTTGCTATTGCTGCAGTATCATGCGAGTGACAAAAAAAGATTTGTCAATTTTGTTTTCATGGTGACTTTAAACATTACACTGAACAGGAAAACTCATTTACTCACTAGTCTGCTTTCACAGCCTCGTTGTGTTTTATAATTGTGCTCTTGCAAACTATTCTAACTCAGACTTTCAGGTAAAATGTTTTTTTAAATAAAGACTAAGTGTTGTTGTTTTAACCTCTTGGTGTCACCAGCATTTCTGTTAAGGATGTATTGCAGTTCCTTTGCAGATGAATGCACAAATTTAGTACATTGTGGGTACTTAATTACTATTCCTACATTGTCTCCAGTTTGACATGTTGGAGATGGACCGCCTGGAGAGGCAGCTAGTGAACCTTCCCCTGCTGCAGGACCCAACCTCTTATATTCCAGACACAGTGGACTTGACTGAGGATGCTTTGTCTCGGGATTACTGGCTCTTCTGCTTTGAGGATGCATTGGATGGGGTAAGGCTTCAAGGCTAATTTTCTATGCAAACTTCTAAGAAAATAAGTATACAGGCCTCACAACTCAGCCTGAAGGCCAGAAAACTTTGCAGCTTATTCTGAACAACAACCACCCACTGGGATTTTCTGACCGTCATGTAAAGCGACTAACAATGTATTTAATCTTAAACAATATTTGACCAGTATAGGGAAAAATAGCATAGCTGTGTCCTTCTATGAACAGTGTCCTTCTATAAACTTCTATGAAGACATTGGATAGCTAGTTCAGGTGTGTTTGATTAGGGTTGGAGCTAAACTCTGCAAGGCAGGCAGAGTTAGCGGAGGCCGGACAGGGAGAAGTGGAGGAGAACGACGAGGAGGAGGAATTCGCCAATGAACTTGTAGTTGAGGATAGCAGTGATGATGATAGTGATGAATAGGGTCATTTTGTATCACATGATTTCAGTTGTTTTACAGGGTAGCCTTCATTCTTTTTTGTTGATGTGTTTCGGCCAATAATCGATGGATATTACCGGTAACTTGTATTGTTCAGCCCATGGCTGTCACATCGTTTCGTTTTTTTATGCTGCCAATAATCTAAAGGGGGTCGCACACTGGACGAGAAGCGCAGTGCCGCGTCTCGTCTATGACAACTCGAGGTATCGCACACCGGACGCGCACTTTGTTAGTTTATGGCCAGCAATATTGTTATGTTTAAGGACATTATGGAATTAAGATCATGTCTGTACTGTGTTATGATTGTACTGTACAATTAAATACAATCTTTGCTTAGTCTTCAGTCTGAATTCACTTTATCTCAGAGCGTCCCTTAACTGAATTAATTGAGAATATCACCTGAAAATCCGATGACATCAGCAATTTTCGTTCAACCAGCTGATTTCTGTAAATTAATGTAAAACTAAATGTATATTGAAGCACAAGGTGAAGTCAGTATATACATAACGACGATTTGAGACAATTTTTTAAAATTTTTATATAAAACTATGTAAATTGCGCTCTGTGGCGCAGCAGGATTTTGAACAAGGTCCTGAGCCGTTGCTGGCAGGGTGGGAAATTAACTTTTTTGTCCACCAGTCACAGTGGCTGGTGGATGCCCAATTTTACCAGCCACTTATATTTTTTACCAGCCACTTTTTCCGGAATTCAAATTGCAAGAAAGAAATTGCTTCAATACGTTTTTTATTCATTTCAGGGTACCCCCAGGATCCTCCAGCTTAAATTCAAGGCTTTTAAGACCTTTTTAATACCATTTCAAATGAAATTCAATGCCAACTTCGTACCCATTCCAACATAAGTATGAGGGGAAAATATCAAATCTGTATAAATTTTAAACCCTGGAAAATAATTATGTAGGCTACTAGAATTAAATAAAACATTTTATTTAAATTATCAGTCATATTTACATACGCAACAGCGTTGTAGTGCGCTTGGTGTGTGTAGGCCAGTGTTCATTTTGGCAACCATTTTTGATTCAGTCTTAGTCTTCCTCTTCAGACGAAAATGCTTATGAATGCAAACTTTTAGTCATTACTTTTAGTAAACTGCAGTTACTTTAGGTAGCTATTTTATATGTAGTCTTTAGACAGAAAATGTCATAATTATTCTCTCTAGGCCATTCAATTAAGCTTATGAGAAATTATTGACATTGCACTCTTTAGCAGTAGCACTTGTGCAATTCTACAAATCCCTTTTCCTAAGTTCCGTGGTTCTCCAATTTTTTTGAGTGCCGTACCCCCTGGTACCCCCTCTCTTCCACTTAGACTGCAGTCACACCTTTTCCATTGAGGGACAATATTCGCCCCCTTTAATACTTTTTTTCATTTAATTTTTAACCTTAATAATACCTTTTAAAAATAAATAATGCTTTAAATAAAACAATGTTTAATAAATATGCAATGTTAAAAAACGTTTTTAATATTAATAAAAATATTATATTAAAATAGCCAGTAGGTAGCGGTCATCGAGTCATTCATTCATTGAATCTCACGATTCGTTCAAAGCCACAGATTTCGTTGCAAAATAGAGCAATAAGCCTGACTACTGTTTTAAATGCAGTACATCACTTAAATGTTACCCTTTTTATTTTTTACTGTTGTATAAAATCAATGTCACATTTGAAATTGTGTGGATATTCGGGAAACATTGCATTCTTGCTCATATAATGATCAACATTAAAAACACTGCTGGATATCAGCCTGCATTTTGATCGCAGATTTAGTCGCACAAACAGCGCAAGCGGCTCGCGACAGAACACAGACCGACTGAATGACACTTTAATTTAAGTAGAAAATCTCAAATAAAGATCGCTGAACTCCAGCTTGTCTGTGTCTTCAGATCATCCGCGCTTCAGCAGTGTAGAGAGCGCGCGCGCATGGTTAAAAATAATTTCCCTTTCTTCTGCACCAGCTCAGCTCAGCTATATATATACACTTTTTATTTTATTTTTATTCTCAGTTTAGCTATGTGTATAAGTTATACAGTATAATGGTCTCTTCAGCGCCGTGACACACAGCGCTGAAAACCAATCAAAAGAGTTACTCGACAAAAGTGTATTATTGTTACTTAGCAACCGCATTCTTTGACAAAGGCTGTCCAATCCATACAATGAAATCACTCGCAGCATGTGTTTATTGGTTACTACTTAATACATTAAATGTTAAGTCAATGTAAAGACGCGTTGCGCGACGCGTCTGGTGGTCCTGTCCTGGTCCCTCGGTGCTCGGTGGATGCGAATTTTTGCAAACTGTATTCGCTTTTGGTGCGAACGCAGCATTATTATAATCCACCCGCCACTGTGGCTGGTATACACGGCAAAGTGACCCGCCACTTTGAAAAAGTACCCGCCCTCGGCGGGTGGCGGGTGCTAATTTCCCACCCTGGTTGCTGGGCACCGTGGACAGTGTGTGTACACTCATAGAGAATAATGTAATAATAAGCAGCCATATCACCCTGTAGCCCAAGACTGGTTGCCCACTGAAGCTAAGCAGGGCTGAGCCTGGTTAGTACCTGGATGGGAGACCTCCTGAGAAAACCAGGTTGCTGCTGGAAGAGATGTTAGTGAGGCCAGCAGGGGGCGCTCACCCTGTGGTCTGTGTGGGTCCTAACGCCCCAGTGTAGTGACAGGGACACTATACTGACAAAGAGCACCGTCCTTCGGATGAGACGTTTAACCGAGGTTCTGACTCTCTGTGGTCATTAAAAATCCCAGGATGTCTTTCGAAAGAGTAGGGGTGTAACCCCGGCATCCTGGCCAAATTTGCCCAGTGGCCTCTGTCCATCATGGCCTCTTAATCATCCTCCTATATATACTAATTGGCTTCATCACTCTGTCTCTTCTCCACCAGTAAGCTGGTGTGTGGTGGGCGTTCTGGCGCAATATGGCTGCCGTCGCATCATCCAGGTGGATGCCGCACATTGGTGGTGGTTGAGGAGATTCCCCCCCTTCTATGTAAAGCGCTTTGAGTGTCCAGAAAAGCGCTATATAAATGTAATGAATTAATGTGTTAGAATTTTAAAAACGTAGCGCTGCGCTTCTCGTCCGGTGTGCGACCCCCTTTAGACATACGGTAATATAGTAGGCTAATTCTTACATTAACTGGTTTGGTAAACACATTTGAATTATAAATAAAACGTAATATAATGTGCTAATAGTAGTAATAAATGCGGTCCTAGTACTGAGCCTTGTGGTACTCCATACTGAACTTGTGATCGATATGATATCTCTTCATTTACTGATACAAACTGATAACGGTCCGATAAGTGTGATTTAAACCATGCTAATGCAATTCTACTAATGATAACATAATTTTCGATTCTATTAAAAAAAATGTTGTGGTCAATGGTATCAAATGAAGCACATCATGTTTCCTGCTCGATTGCTCCTGTCTGCATTGCTGCTGTTGCTCTGCTAAGTTTGGTTTGCGTCTGTAAGCTTTGTTTATCTTTCTGTTTTGAATCATTATTTAATATCATTCCCTGTTGTTTATACTGTTAAATATAACTTACTCAACATCACATATTAACCTGACATCGCTAGCTTCAATCTAAATCATTGCTAGGACAAACACACTAGTAATTCGCTAGCCCGTTAGCATGCCATCCGTGCGCTCTTTATTTATTTATCTTGCGCGCTCGCGCCTTTTACATATCCAACAACTGTGGTAAGTAGTATCAGTCAACAAACACGGTGAGTTATGTCATCTTCTCCTCTTATTGTCACAGTGAAACAACCACTGAGAATCCTGTTGAATGTGCCTTATGTGTTATGTACCCTATTGAATGTGTTATTGGCGATTCTATTACACGGAACGTGAAAATAGAGACACCAGCCACCAGCCACCATAGTCGCATGTTTGCCGGGAGCCAGAGCGCCTGACATCAAAGCAAATTTAAGGTTAAAAATGTAATTGATGTTCAACAAATAAAAAACAGATATAATAATGTGGGCTCTGCCTCTCCAGGGGTGGTTTGGGAGTCATTAAAGGCCTATCTAAGGGGAATAATTATATCATACTCATCTGGTAAAAAGAAAAAATATCAGAGTCAACTGAATCTACTTTCTAAAGACAGAAAATTGGAACATGATTGTTCTGTCTGTAAAGATGAAAATATGTTTCAGAAACTAAGCTCACTGCGGCTTGAGTATGATATGCTGTCCACTAAAGAAGCAGAGTGTGTCCTCCTTAGATCCAAACAATGATATTATGAGCATGGGGATAAAATTGGCAAATTGTTGGCTTGGCAAATACGAAAAGAAGATGCAGTGAGGTCTATTAATGCAATACGCGAGTTGACAATACTGTTATTAGAGATCCTACTCTTATTAATCAGGAATTTATGCGATTCTATAAATTGTTATATACCTCCCAAGGTACTAATATAGTGGAAACGCATACTTTCCTGGATAAATTGGACATACCATCTCTTACTAATGTTTCCAGGGATAATTTGGAACTAAGGTTGAAATACAAGAGGCCATATCATGCCTAGCTGCTGGCAAATCGCCTGGTTTGGATGGTTTTTCTATAGATTTTTTGAGAGCATTTATACCCAAATTAATTAAGCCACTGGAGGATATGTGTATGCATGCTATATAGTCTCAACGTCTACCAGAGTCTCTCGAACAGGCTATGATAACTCTTCTACTTAAGCCTGGTAAAGACCCTTGTCTGTGTGGCTCATATAGGCCAATTTCATTACTCAACTCAGATTACAAGGTGTTTGCCAAAATTATTGCCTTAAGATTGGAAAAAGTAATTTCACAGTTAGTACATATGGATCAGACAGGATTTATTCAAAATCGATGCCTTTTTGACAACGTTCGCAGGCTTCTAAATTTAATTTTTTCCGCCTCTCAGGTGGACTATCCTGTTATTGCCGTTTCTTTAGATGCCGAAAAGGCCTTTGACCGAGTTGAGTGGCTATATCTGCTTTCGGTCCTCCAAAAGATGAATTTTGGCCCTAAATTTATTAATATGGTTAAGATGCTTTATAACCATCCAACAGCAGTCATACAGACCAATGGTGAAATCTCGACTCTATTTTCCTTGGAGCGGGGCACGAGACAAGGTTGCCCACTGTCTCCCCTTTTATTCGCACTAGCAATAGAGCCTTTAGCTATTGCAATTCGCTCGCATGACATCATTAGTGGTTTTACAACCCTTCAATCTCCGCATATAATCTCACTATACGCAGACGATATCATGTTGTATTTGATTAATGTAAACTCTACTATACCAGCATTGACGACTCTACTACAAGATTATGGAACCATATCTGGTTATAAAATTAATGTGAACAAGAGTGTCTCTATGCCCCTCAATATAGCTGCTACTCGATTACCTCTTAGAAATTTTCCCTTCGCCTGGAATATGGATAAATTCACATATCTAGGACTACAAATATCCAGAGATCTGTCTCAGTTATATAACTTAAATTATGCTCCTTTACTTAAAGTAGAAGGGGATTTAGATAGGTGGAAATTCCTCCCTATTTCATTAATTGGCCGGGTAAATTCTATCAAAATGACTATACTACCAACATTTTTATATTTGTTTCAGGCACTTCCCCCTGTTTTGCCAACGTTTTTTTTTAAGGAGCTTAATAGTATTATTTCAGGGTTCCTATGGAAATGGAAAGTCCCACGGGTCAAGCTAAATTCACTATTTATGACATTCCGGAACGATGGACTAAAGTTGCCCATTTTTTATTTGTATTACTGTGCAGCTCAGCTGCGCTCAATTTGGATTTGGCAATCAAAATGCGCCTTTCCCCCGGCGTGGTGACAATTAGAGGAAGCACAAGTACAGGGTATAGCTCTTGCTGCAACGCCTTTTGTTCCTTTGAATTGCTTAAAGAAATTGACTTCTAATCCCCTGATCGTTGGTACTTGTAAAATTTGCACAGACCTCAGGAAAAAGATGAAATGCAAACAAACTTTGTTCAAATCCACTGCCTTTTATTATAATCTTTTCCTACCCTCAGCTCTTAAAGATGGCATAACCAAACAATGATATGACTGTGGTATTCAAACTTTCGAAGAACTTTACGATGGGGATACACTCATGTCTTTCGAGCAGCTACAACAGAAATTTTGCCTCCCCTCTAAATTTTTCTTCAAATATCTACAAGTTAGACACTACATTCAGACTCAGCAAGGTGGTCGCCTATCCAACCTCTCCCTTTCCCCCCTGGAGGCCATCTTATTTGATAAAAAAGACCCTAAAGGTCTTATATCATTTATCTATGGTAAGCTGTCCCAGTTGATGGCTGGTAATCTTTGCAATGTTAAATCTAAATGGGAAAAAGACCTGGAGTGCTCATTCAGTGATAATGAATGGGAAACCATATGCGAGAAAGCTCAGACTTTGTCTGTCAATAGCCGCCATAAACTCATTCAATTTAATGTGATACACAGAGTCTATTATACCCCACTAAGACTACACGCCTTTAAAGGTAACCATTCAGAGCTATGTCCCAGATGTAAAGTGCAGAGAGGGACACTTTTACACATGTTGTGGTCTTGTCCTGACCTTGAGGTATACTGGGAAGAGGTCTTAGAGATCATTGGCACAGTTGTTGGTACTAATATACTCAGGGAGCCCAGGCTTATCTTGTTGGGGGACACTTCATTACTGGATGAACGAAGGGGGATTAACCTAAGGTTTGTTAGATTGGCTCTTTTGGCAGGAATAAAATGCATAACATTGAGGTGGAAGGACTCTAAACCACCTACTACTTCCATGTGGACTACAGAAGTATCATCCTATGTACCTCTTGAAAGAATAGCATTTTGTTTGAAGAAACGTCAAGATCTGTTTGTAAAACACTGGGGCAGTTTCCTTTCATACTTGGGTATAACAACTACCGGACAAAATACCTAAATTTCATATGACTTTAAATGCTTTTTTCTTGTTTAATCTGTTTATGGTTTATTAGTGGCACTGTGGGAGGGAGGTTTGGGGTGTGATATAGGGTTGTGATATGGAAAGAATGATTCATATTGTATTATGTATGGTTTTGTTGTTGTTTTTTGAAGAAAAAGAAAAACCCAATAAATATAATGTTCAAAAAAAAAAAAAACAGATATAATACAGATGAGCAAATGATAAAGCTTGGGTTGCTGAATATTCGATCGCTTTAAAAGCGCAAATAGTTAATGATATGATTTCAGATTATAACCTAGATGTGCTTTGTTTGACAGAAACCTGGCTAAAACCAAATGATTACATTACCTTAAATGAGTCAACACCACAAGATTACGGTTATAAACATGAATCTCATCTGAAAGGCAAAGGGGTTTTAACCCTTTAAAAATAGTAATATTTTCAGAATAACTAAAAAGTCTAGTTTCAAATATAATTATTTTTAAGTGTTGGTGCTTAATATAACAATATCTATTGTAAATGATAAATCCCGTTTGAGATTTGTGCTGGCTACTGTATACACGCCACCAGGGTACCATACAGACTTTATCAAAGAATTTGCTGACTTTCTATCAGAGTTAGTACTGGCCGCAGATAAAGCCCCAATTGTTGGTTATTTTAATATACATGTAGATAATGAAAAAGATGAATTGGGAATGAAAAAGATGCATTGGGATTGGCATTTAAAGACATTCTTAACTCTATTGGAGTTATGCCTGGTTCACACGAACCGATTTGACTCCCGAGCATTCCCAGGTCAGACGGGAAATCTCGCAAAATCCCTCGAGATCAAACGTGAGTTCAGAGTAATGGCGGACGAAGAGGATGCAGTGGCGATAGTTTATAGTTTGTTTTTAACCGAACAAAAAAGTTATCAAAAGAAAAGGCGATGGTTAAAGAAGTGGAGACGACGCGAGCATGGACTATACTTGACTCTATATCTAATATTGTTGCATGGAATCAATGTTGATGCCGTTGAAATTCTGCAGCAGAGCGATGACATCTCAGATCATTATCTAGTCTTGTGTAAACTTAATTTAGCCAAAGCCGACTCCGTGTTACAAATATGTTAGACCTATCACTTCTGCCACTAAAGATTGCTTTATTAATAGTCTTCCTTATCAGTTTCATCGTCTCAGCATCCCAGATAGCATAGAAGAACTAGATTTTGCGACGGAAACTTTTAACTCTATTTTTACCAGCACTTTAGATACAATTGCTTCTTAGCGCTTAAAGAACATTAAAGAAAATAGTACTTAACCCCTTATATTGGCACAGCCATTACATATTTAAAACAGTAATATCCTATACTAAACCTAAACTAATCTTTACAAACTATGAATCATTTGAAAGCATACAATCTCTAGTTTACATATTTGGTGACTGATTAAAAATAAATGACAGAGAAGCCATAATTTATCAATTTGCAACAAGAATATTTTCATAATCCTAAGGCGTGTTCAGACCTTTATTTTGAAATGGTGATGAACATGAAAAATCATGAAAGAATGGTTGAAACTTCAGTTTGTTTTCATGCCAAGAGTTCAAAAGATAGCATCCATTCAATTCTTTTAGAAAAAAAGGTCTGAAAATGTTTTAAATATAAAGAAAATAATAATAGATTCACCATTTGTGATGTGGCAGCGAGCTATAATGCACATACATGTTCTTTTTGTGTTTCTTTGAGGTTGAATTCATTTCAAAATCTGCCAAACTTCCAATACTACTTCTGAACAGGATGTATACTTTATAAAATGTATGGAAATTGTAAAAATAATGGTTCAGATCACGCAAACAACATAGAGAAACTCGACATAGAGAAACAGAGAAACTCGAGCGTCTCAAGGAAGCTGCGAAAGCAAACAGGCTACGAACCACATGGGAAGTTATCAATGAGATCAGCGGCAGAACAAAATCAATAAACAAGCATAAAATGAAGAAAACAGATGGTAGCGATATCAATTCTCCTAAGGAACTGCTAGACGAATGTCAAAATTACTTAAAAACTCTACTGAACAACGAAATAGTCACGGAACATTTACACATCGAGCCAGCTACCAGAGACTTAGAGATCGATATAGGCCCATTCACGTTCGACGAGGTCAAAATGGCCGTAGACGAACTTAAAAAATGGCAAATGACCAGGTTGCGACTACCCCATTACCGCCGAAGCTCTCAAATACGGAGGCCATCACGCAGTCAGACAGCTCGTGTAACATATGCAATGATGTCTACATGCAAGAAAAAGCACCAGAGCAATTCACCACCAGTCTCATTGTCCCATTGCCCAAGAAAGGCGATCTTACACTGATGAATAACTACAGAGGGATCAGCTTGATGTCGATCGCGGCGAAAGTCTACAATAAAGTTAGAAAACCAGTCGATGACATTATGAGAAAGAATCAAGCAGGATTTCGAAGAGGAAGAGGATGTACCGAACAAGTTCACATACTTAGACGAATAATCGAGGGCGCCATCGACAAGAACTTAGACCTCTACATCATATTCGTCGACTTTAAGAAAGCGTCCGACTCGCTCATACGAAACGTCATGTTCGACATCTTGCGACACTACGGAATTCCTGATAAAACCGTAAGAGTGATTCGCACTATCTGCAACAACTCAAAAAGTCAAGTAATGGTCGAGGGCAAGCTATCAGAACAGTTCAACATCTCAACTGGCGTTCTTCAAGGAGACACACTAGCTCCCTTTCTATTCATCATCGTCATAGACTTCGTCCTAAAGAAAGCAGAACAAGAGCATGCAACATCAACGGGCTCGCATGGCTTCACATCGAATCTATCTAGATCATCGAGATACCCAGCCACGTCACTGTTCGACCTCAATTTGCTGACAACATTGCGCTGCTCGAGGGCGGCGACAACAACAAGCAGCAAAATCTAGAAAAATCGCACGCTCAACTTCAAACAGCAGCAAAGTGGGCAAAACGAGTAGGACTTGAGGTCAACATTAAAAAGACGGAAGCGAAACCAAGAGCTTGCCCGGCCAGAGATGAACTCGATGGACAAAAAATCGAAGACTTCAAGTATCTTGGCTCTTACATCGCGTCGAGCGAAGCAGATATCAGAGCACGAAAAGGACAAGCGTGGGGAGCATTCTGGAAAATGAAGGATGTATTTCTATCAAAAACTCTTCCAATCAAACTCAAACTAAACATCTTTGAAGCAGCGTGCATTTCCATCCTCCTTTACGGCTGCAAAAGTTGGATCATCAACCAGAAAATGCAAAACTCACTCAACAGCTTCGCCACCAGTTGTTACAGAATCATGCTCGGCATTAAGAAAATGGATCGAATAAGTAATCAAGCTGTATACGAAGCAGTTGAAAAGAACCAGCTTATCCTTCAAATCCAACAAAGACAGCTACGCTTAGAAGAGACCCAAACGACCAAATTAATGCATGGCAAATGAAGCCGAGGAAAGCCACGCACATTATAACATGCATACATCGGCAAACTAATCAACAATGACATGACACCAACTGCTGAAGAGATGCGAAGAGCTGCCAGTAATCGAACAGAATGGAGAAAACTTGTGACCGACCGCGAACCCGTTTTGTTCGCACCCGATTGATGATGTTGATGATGATGATGAAACAACATATGGAAATGGAGGCGCCCTTATAATGGCAGTTGATGTCAACTAGTGAAAAAGTTTGGTACTGCGCCCAAACAAAAGTTTGTTTATTAAGTGTGTATGGCAACCACCCATAATAGCAGTACAATTACCTAGCCTTGATGTCATGAACGCATTAACTAATTATTCCGCATTTGTCAATGAGAGCGTAATTTAGATATATTTTTAAGATGGAAAAATGCGGTTATACAGATACTAGACACGTGACTTTCAAAAGAAAGATTGGTATCAAAGAGCACACCCAGGTTCCTAACCGACGACGAAGACTTGACAGAGCAGCCATCAAGTGTTAGACATTACTCAAGGTTATTACGTGAGGAAGTTTTTTGACCAATAATTAGAATCTCTGTTTTTTCAGAATTAAGCAGTAGGAAATTGCTAGTCATCCAATTTTTTTTAATATCAGCTATGCATTCCGTTAATTTTGTGAATTGTTAAGTTTCGTCAGGGCGTGAAGAAATATAGAGTTGAGTATCATCAGCATAACAGTGAAAACTAATGCCATGCTTCCTAATCTCCTAAGGGTAGCATGTACAGAGTGAACAGCAGCGGTCCTAGTACTGAGCCTTGTGGTACACCATACTGAACATTTGATCTATAAGACATCTCTTCATTTACTGCTACAAACTGATAACGGTCAGATAAGTATGATTTAAACCATGCTAGTGCAATTCCACTAATGCCAACATAATTTTCGAGTCTATTCAAAAGAATGTTGTGATCCAGTAACAATAATAAAGAGATACAACCACGATCGGATGTTTAAGAGCAAATCATTTGTGACTTTCAAGTCAAGTCATCTTCATTTATATAGCGCTTTTAACAATGTAGATTCAAAGCTGCTTTACAGAGATAAACGTATAATTTATGGTAACAGATTGTTTTGGCTTTATAGCGGTTCTTGAATAATGTTATTTTCCAGCTAAAGTTAGTTTTGATTGATTCACTTCCGTCGAAAGGATAATTTGTTATTAAATTAGGGGCCGCTAAGATGACACCGTTCTCTCTACACAGACTTTAAACGCGAACCTGTGATAAACACTGATGGCGCTCACGTGCGCATCAAGAATGAATTCTATAGTTAAGTGTGTTTGAATATGTTTGTAATTCTCTACAAACCAAGCCTAAATAAACTACTTGTCCTGCCTATAAATTTGATACAGAATTTTATTTTATTTTATCACTACGGGGTAGATACGCGAATTTTCCACAATGCTTTATCTGTAGAGTGATAAAGGGATCCTCCATAGGGAGAGGCTAATTGGCACTTCAGCACTGTGTTGACATCGGGCCCAGGCGAAGGTTCTTCGTCAGATCTGGATACGGCCTGGATCCGGCAGGCTGCGGGAAAACCTCGGGATAAACAAAGACACTAAAACTACCGTAGATGCCATTCTTCTTATGTAACGAGTACATCAGGATTTAAGGGAAGTGTTCCCAGTTCCGGCTGACCTAATCTATGCAGTCTAACATTGAGTTATAGAAGTCTATAATGCATTATGTGAATGCTAGGTCAAAGAGATTTTTCTTTAATCTAGCTTTGAACTGACCGAGTGTTTGAACTGACAGACTGTGTGTCAGTGGTACGGTCTAAATCCTGATTGAAAATCCTCGCAGATATCATTTCTTGCTAAAAAGGAACATAGTTGTGAAGATAGCGCCTTATCTAGTATCTTTGACAGAAAAGGTAGATTCAAGATCGGCCTGTAGTTGACTAATTCTGTAGGATTTTTTTTAACATAGCCAGCTTAAAAGTTTTTGGTACGTATCCTAATGACAAAGATGAGTCCTAATGACTTAAGGGCCCGAGTGTGCTCGTTAAACCATGGCGTTGGACAATTTTTTTAAAATCTTCTTTAACCCTCTGGGGACCAAGGTGTTTTTGGGGCCCTTGGGATGTTTTGAAATGCCCTGACATTTGTGCTTTTTTCAGTTATTTATAAACATGTTAATGGGAAAGGTGTAAATTCACTCTATATAGCACAAACAGGGCTACCATAATATGTGAGCAACATGTATGTACATGTTTGTATTTTTAAGAGAATAATGTTTATGCGTGGTTATTGAAAAAAATAAAAATGAAAGTTGCTGAAATAGACCACAAAACGCATACTAAATATGTGTTCCGGAGACTTTTGACTAATGGTGTAATGACTCAGAGGGCAGAGACAGATCCATATGCAACAGATTTATTCAACAGAAAAGTCAGGCAAAAGGTAACTCAGGTAGTCGGTAATAAGGAAGTGCAGGCAGAGATGTGAGTAGGACCGGGCTGGGGGTCGTGGGCTGGCAGCGAGCTTACAGTATCCAGGGACGGGCTTTGGGTCTGGGCAGGCAGCAGAGAATCAGAATCCGGGACGGGCTTGAGGTCGATAGGCAGGCTGCAGACAAACAGACAGGGTAGTTCAGCGTGGTCAGAACACAGGTAGACAGAGAATCAGGAGAAATACTCGGACATGCACACATTAACGAGGCAGATAAAGGCTGGGCAATGAGATGTTATTCAGAACAGGTGAAGGTTAATCAGAGCGCAAATGATGCATACTAAGGGAAAAGTATGCAAAACCACTAGAATTCGGGAGAGGGCGCTCGTGGGTGAGAAATGATGGACCCAGGGAGACTGGACGCCGTAACAGAGCCCTCCCCCTGCGAGCGACTCCTGGCGCGAGGATGCTGACGACGGCGGGGGTCTGCCACGAGCACGGGGAGCAGGCTTGTCAGGATGTTTGTGGTGGAATTCTTGAATGAGCAAGGGATCCAGAATGTCGCCTGAGCTGACCCAAGACCGTTCCTCTGGGCTGAAACCCTCCCAGTCAACCAAATACTGCAAATGTCCCCCCCGGCGTCTGGAATCCAGCAGTTGATTAACGCGATAGGCCTCCTCTCCCTCCACAACGATGGCTTGAGATGAATGATCAACGGAATCCCCTCTCTCCTCCTCAGGGGGTGTGGCAGGTTTGAGCAATGAGACATGGAACGTGGGGGAGATGCGAAGATGTCTGGGTAGAGCAAGACGAAAGGATACAGGAGTTATCCGGCGAATGATCTTGTATGGACCCATAAACCTGGGACTGAGCTTTTTGCTGGGAAGCCCAAGACGAAGGTTCCGAGTAGATAACCATACCCATTGACCTGGCTGATACTCTGGGTTGGGACGGCGATGACGATCAGCCTGCCCCCTTCCACGATTGACCGCCCGCTGAAGGTGAGTGTGAGCCAGATTCCAGGTTTCCTCACTTCGACTCAGCCAGTCGTTTACTGCGGGGACATTAGTGGGTTCACCCGACCACGGAAACAAAGGAGGTTGAAAACCGAGGACGCATTGGAAAGGCGTCAAACCTGTGGAGTGCTTACGGATGGAATTTTGGGCATACTCCGCCCACATAAGGTACCGGCTCCAGTCCCTTTGATGGAGTTGGCAGTAGGACCGGAGGAAACGAGAGATCTCTTGATTGAGGCGTTCGACCTGACCATTAGCCTGAGGATGGTAGCCGGAGGTAAGGCTCACGTTAACTTGCAACGTTTGGAAGAATGCGGCCCAAACGCGAGAGGTGAACTGGGGACCCCTGTCCGAGACGATGTCCTCGGGTAAACCATAGAACCGGAACACCAGATTGCAGAGATGCTCCGCGGTCTGCAGGGCTGTGGGAAGTTTACTGAGAGGAATGAGGCGGCGTGCCTTGGAAAAGCGATCGATTACAGTCAGAATAGTGGTGTGTCCGTCGGAGGGCGGTAGATCCGTGATGAAATCGATGGCTATATGGGACCTAGGTCGTTGAGGAATGGGTAGTGGATGAAGTAAACCGGCGGGCAAGAGACGGGATGACTTCTGAATGTTGCAGGTAGGGCAATGCTGTACGAACCGGCTGGCGTCCTTAGACAATGTTGACCACCAAAAGCGGTTCTGCAGGAGATGAATGGTGGCCGTGATGCCGGGGTGTCCTGAGCTGGGAAGGGCATGAACTAGTTTCAACACCTTTTCACGGAGGACTTCGGGAACATGGATTCTTCCAGGAGGACAGTCTAGAGGGATCTCAGTGTTGGCATTGGCCAGTTCGAGTTCGGTTTCGATATCCCACTGTACGGGGGCGATGACCAGGTCAGGGCTAAGGATGGTTTCTGGAGTCTGGATAGTCACCTCAGAGTCGAACTGGCGAGACAAGGAATCTGCCTTGGTATTTTTGGAGCCTGGACGGTAGGTAACAGAGAATTGGAACCGAGAAAAGAACAAGGACCATCTGGCCTGACGGGGGTTCAGCCTTTTAGCCGTGCGGAGGTACTCCAGGTTCTTATGATCGGTGAGGACAACGAATGGGTGTGTAGAGCCCTCCAACCAGTGCCTCCATTCTTCAAACGCGGCCTTCATGGCGAGTAACTCCCGGTCACCCACGTCATAATTTCTTTCCGCGGAGTTGAGCTTCCTGGAGTAAAAAGCGCAGGGGTATAACTTGGGAGGCGTTCCCTGACGCTGGGACAAGACCGCACCCAGGCCGGTACTTGAAGCATCCACCTCCACTACAAAGGGCGATTCAGGATCAGGATGCCGCAGAATGGGGGCTGAAGTGAAAGCTTGCTTGAGAAGACTAAAGGCCCGGGTAGCCTCTGCATTCCAGGGTAGACGCGAGGTGCCTTTACGAACCAGTGCAGTCAAAGGCATCGCCACCATGCTGAATCCTCTAATGAAACGGCGATAGAAGTTCGCAAACCCGAGGAAGCGTTGTAACTCCTTCAACGTAGTGGGCTGGGGCCAATCCACCACCGCCTGGACCTTGCCTTCGTCCATAGCCACGCCCCCAGGACTGATGATGTAGCCCAGGAAAGTCGTGGAGGTCTGGTGGAAATCACACTTCTCAATCTTGGCGTAGAGCTGGTGCTGGATGAGCCTCTGGAGAACCGCCCGGACGTGCTGAATGTGGTCTTCTAGAGAGTCCGAGTAAATAAGAATGTCGTCAATGTAGATGATGACGTGGCGTTGGAGCATGTCCCGGAACACATCATTGACAAAGGATTGGAAAACAGCTGGACTGTTTGACAGCCCGAAAGGCATGACCAAGTATTCATAGTGCCCAGTGCACGTAGAAAAAGCTGTCTTCCACTCATCTCCATCGCGGATACGGACCAGATTGTAGGCGCATCGCAGGTCCAGTTTGGTGTAGTATCTTGCTGTACGAAGAAGCTCTAAAGCAGCGGGCACCAAGGGGAGTGGATAACGGAACTTGACCGTGCAGTCGTTGAGCGCTCTGTAGTCTATACACGGACGGAGTCCTCCATCCTTCTTTTGGACGAAGAAGAAGCCGGCTGAAGCGGGAGAGGTGGAAGGACGAATAAAACCCTTGGCGAGCTCCTCTTCGATATACTTTCGCATGGCTTCGGTCTCTGGTTGGGACAGCGGAAAAACACGCCCCCTGGGCGGCGTGGACCCAGGTACGAAGTCGATAGCGCAATCATAAGCGCGATGGGGAGGTAACTTGGTAGCTTTGGATTTGCTGAAGGCTTCAGCCAGGTCGTGGTACATGGAGGGTAGTCGACTCAACACGGTGTCATCTGGGGATTCTAGGATACTTCGTATGGATAGGGGCTGAACAGTAGACAGGCATTTGGAAAAACAGCTTTCACTCCAGCTGACGATCTGACCGGATGTCCATTGCAGAAGCGGATCGTGTTTACGAAGCCAGGGTAAACCCAGAATAACAGGAGTGTGAGGAGCTTGAAGTATGTAGAATTGAATCGTCTCACAGTGTAACAGACCAGTGCGCATGTGCAAGTTCTGAGACAGATGAGTGACGCGACCAGAGCCCAGCGGTCGTCCGTCGACAGCCTCGACAGAAAGGGGTGAAATGCATGGAATTAGAGTTATCTCGTGGTGAATAGCAAAATCTTGAGACATAAAATTCCCAGCAGCGCCAGAATCTATCAAAGCAGATGTAGTGATTGATTTGCCGTTAACAGTAAACTCTATGGGAACAGTGATACATGAATACTGATTTAAACAGCCAAGCGTTAGACTCACCGAAGGATTATCTCTGTGTGAAGGTCGTTGAGGGCAGGTTTGACGGAAATGTCCAGCTTCCCCACAGTACAAGCACAGCCTTTGGGACCTTCGTCGCTCCTTTTCCTCCTCAGTGAGCCGGGAAGCATTTACTTGCATGGGTTCGCTGGAGTCGGTAGTCACGTGACTGTAATATCTGGGCAAAGGAGGATTGCGTGAAGAGGGTGCTGCGCGGCTGCCAGGACGTCGAGAACGCATCAAATTATCTATCTGGATGGCGAGTTGGACGAACTGATTGAAATCCTTTCCCTCGTCGCGGCAGGCCAGTTCCGCCTGTAACTCGTGACTCAG
>JARPMJ010006426.1:0-52817 GCA_033366665.1 Phoxinus dragarum
GACATATATAGCCTATCTGAGTGAAATGGCTTCTCTAGGTTTGCTATTGCTCCAATCTGATGTGAGACAGGTTGTCACGCCCTTGCGCCAGTAAACAGGTCATCAGAGAGAAATGTCATAAAGAGGGGGAAGGGGATTTATTTTGAATCAATATTACGAGGGCATATGAATAAAAAATAATACTAATAATGGTGTGCGTTGATAAATAATTTATAATAAAAACGACAATATTGTAAACAAAATATAGACTGATAGTTGAAAAATTGATATTTGTTGAAATATCAGCATAATTCTCTTTCTAAGAACCACTTTTGCGACCTTGAACGATAGGCTTGTAATGTCAAATTGCTTATCATCATCAACCCTGTTATTGGAAACATAATTCTATCCCAGCATATGTATATTGATATAAAAAAAATGGTGTGTGTATATATATATATATATATATATATATATATATATCACTTTATTGGAGAAAAATAAAGAATGGATCTAAGAAAGTAGTGAGTTAAATTTGTGTGGGATGACAGCGATTTAGATGAGATGGGGTGTGTTAACTACATGAGCCGCGTGTCAAAAACACATGACAAGACAACAGAGTTCTTTGTTTTTGCAAGATATGCATTTTTTTCTCCATGACATACCACATAGTTTGTTGTGATCCAGCATTCATTAAGGAACAGATGCATAATTCAAACATGAAAATAAATGTATACAATGATCACACACACTCATGCACTTCTATCCCCATATCAAATAAATCAAAGCTACGTAAATTAGCAAAGTAAATGAACTACAAATCATTTTCCAGTGTCTCCTCGTTTAACTCTCATGACCTTTTCATGTTCACACTGAATCCAGTTTTATTGTAGTTTGACTCCAGTTTAGGAGGTTGCGGGTGTGAAAGCTCTCATATGATTGCCGCCTTTCTCTGGCACATGAATCTGTGATTTTGCTGTTGGGATGATGAGAGGAAGGGAAATGTCAAAGGAAAATTAAAGCGATTTTTATTGCCATGGCAGCTCCTTTTATGTCTTGCAGACATGTGCATGAGAGAACCTACATTAGCATAACAATCAATACCACCGTGTAGAGGGAGTGAGGAAGAGACAGATTTATTATTATTATTATTATTTTAGATTGAGTGTCGGCTTCATCTGCTTCAAAATTTACCTGCTGGCTATCTCTGTTGTAGAGGTAAATGAAGTCAATCATAGTGAGCACATTCAAAAAGGAATTTTGTTCGTGTACATTTTATGTATTAACCTCTCCCTCTTCCTCTCATACTCACTTTCTCTCACTTTAACAAATTCTCATTTCCAGAGAAAAGAAAACAGAAAGATTAGTAATTAGTCATTGGTGAATCTAAATGTACCTTTAAAACAGTCACATTTGTAAGCTTAAGATGTATTTGCCACAATCTTGAGAACCCTCAGAAGAAAGCTCAAAAAGGATGTTTAATATTCATGAATGTATTTAGTTATATTCATAACATATAACATATATTTATAATAGTGAGTATGAGAGGTTAATACATAAAATGTACACGAACAAAAATCATTTTCTAATGTGCTAACCATGATTGACTTAATTTACCTCTACCACAGAGACAGCCAGCAGGTAAATTCAAAGCGGATGAAGCCGACACTCAAGGCAAGGTAAGGCATAGTACCCTGGTGGGCACATTGGCTACTGGGACGGCCGGGCGGGCTTGTTAGCAATCCCAAGCTGTGCTACAGCAAAGCCAGTGGAAAGGAGAAGCGGAAGCTTATTCAGGAGGAGGTACGAGCTGAGGTGGAGGAAGCTTGCTTCAGCAGAGTGGTGGGCATGTCCAAGCAGGTGGGAGTAAGATCACCTGGGCAGAACTCTGGAAGGCGGAACCACACCATTTTTAGTTCTTGGTCCAGTGAGTGTATGACGTCCTCCCTAGCCCTGCCAACCTGTTCACCTGGGGCCTGGTGGACTCACCTGCTTGCCAAAACTGCCAGAAAAGGGGATCATTAGAGCATATCCTCGGCTGCTGCTCAAAGACCTTGGAAGATGGGCGTTATCATTGGCACCATGACCAGGTCCTGAAGGCAGTAGCAGACACCATTTGCACTGGCATTAACATCAGCAAGAAGCATCATGCAACCAAGTCTACAATTGCCTTTGTCCGAGCAGAAGAGAAGCCTCAGCCTCCCAGAAAGACCCGAGGGGGCCTGCTTACAACTGCAAGAGACTGGCACCTCCTGGTGGACCTAGGGAGACAATTGACGTTCCCGGACATCATTGCAGTTACATCACTCCGACCGTACATGGTCTTGATGTCCTCGGCTAGCAAGCAGGTGGTGCTACTTGAACTAACTGTCCCCTGGGAAGATCGTATGGAGGAATCCCAGGTTAGGAAGAGGGCCAAGTATGCTGATCTGGTAGCTGAAGTGTCGGAGGAATGGGTGGAAGGCCCGCTGTGAGCCTGTTGAAGTGGGCTGCAGGGGCTTCGCAGGCTAGTCTCTACACGGGTCCTGGGACTCTTAGGGATTTGTGGACTGCACAGACAAAGAGCCATCAAGAGCATCCTGGAAGCTGCTGAAAAGGCTGCACAGTGGCTCTGGTTAAGAAGGGGGACGCGTGGCGTAGGGCGCTACCTGGACACAAGTCGGGGCCTGATCACCCCCGGCTGGGTCGCCCGGGTGAGGGTGTCTGATGTAAGACCCGAAACACCCTATGACCCCGGGAGCATCACTGACAATGTGTCCAGGTTGCACCGCAAGGTGTATTCAAGTACTATTAATTCAATGGGAATTATCATTATAAATGTATAGTTATGTTTTTTAAGAACCCACTTCTGACACTTTTAACCCCCTATATTCACTTGTTTTTGCTTTTCGGGGTATGTCTTATTATTAGTTTGAATAAGACCATTGTACAGCCAATAATAAATCCACTGCATGATTTGAGCCATTTCAAATATTTACAACAATTTATTGGAGTTATTAACAAACGTCCGTTCACACATTCAAATGACTACACTGTAAAAACTAAAGGTGCCTCAAATATCCTTTCGCATACTCAAAGAACTTCAAAATGTAATTTAAGTGCCTCAAAGCTCTTTCTCCTATAGTAGGGTTACTGGTGGAGCATTGACAATCTTTGCGGTTCTTGCTGGAACTTATGGGATCCTTTAAGCACTTTGTATTCAGTTCAGAGGTTCTGGTGTCACCTTTTCATTACCATGAGACCTCAAAGTGCTTTGGGTGAAATTTGAGAAACTAGAAATTATATAAAAGGGTTATTGTAAGATCTTTTAACATTTAAGTGGTTCCTGGAAGATCTCTTATGTTAAAGCCAGCATCTGGAGGAACCCAATGGTTCTGTAATGCCAGAATAAGATTATTATTATCTTATTATTATTAGGCTATAGGCCTAGTAGTAGCCTATACATTTATTTAGTATAGGCCTATTTTAATGATTAATTTAAACCTTAAACAACAACACTAAATAATATTAATAATATGAAGAATTAGAAGCAGCAGGAGAAAAGTTTTATTTTGTAAATAAAACTCTGCTGTCGTCGCTTCAGTGATTCTCACGCTGCTCGCACGCAACAACAAGTGAACAAAGCTCAGCTGATCATCATCTGATTTGAAAACAGAGCCCGTCTATGGAGAGCCTTGGCACTTCCTATTAGCCCCATTGTATCGATCTTGGTTGCAGTTCTATTAGAATTCCACTGGAGGTGATTGCGAGCGAGCGCAGACTGAATGGGAGTCTATGGAGCTAGACGGCAAAATGTATCTCTTTCTCCTGCTTGTCGTTGAATCAACGTAGATTTTATAGTTGATTCAGCAAGTTTAATATAGATTATAGTCCAAAAGTAAAATGAATGAGTACTTATGTCCTTTCGATTTCTTACAGGTTGGGCCGTTGTTGGCCGGAACACGCTAGCATTCTGCTAATGAATGTTAATTGGTCAGTGACGGACTTGCGACTGATTACGACCAGAGACCCCGTTTGATGGCACGTGAAGCTAAAGCAGAATCAGAAACATTAACACATAACTCGTGTATTAACCGAAAGAGCCTTACCTCAAATAGCAGCTGGTGTTATCGTTGCCGATGCCTTGAGAAAGGAAACCATGAAGCGGAAGTGCCGAAGTGACTCAGAAATTGCCGTAAAGCAGCACCTCTGGCAGTATGAAAAAAAAATATTTTTTTATATGTTTAGGATATTTTTTGGGACATTTTTGGAGGTTAGCAGAATATGTATCCATTTTTACATAAATTGTTGCATTGAATAGGACTAGACAAGTGTACATGTTTTCATGAATGATGTACAGTACACAATTTTTTTCTGCTTGTTTCATGCAATGAAAGCGAACAGTGATTGGGGTTGCATTATGCCTGAGATCTGCTTTTGGGTTCCACAGACAGAAAGTCAAACAGGTTTGGAATGTCACAAATTTTTTTAAGTTCACAACTACATTACTAACAGTCAATTTTGTTCTTTGCAGGGTCCTCGGTAGGCTGAAATACAAGTTTGAACTTGTTCCTTGTGAAGATTTTATTATTGATTGCATTTTATGTTGCAGCGAGTAAAGGTGCGGTCACATTTGTGAATTTCGTGAAATTACACAGGCAAAAAAGTCTATTGACCATTGTCAGCAGTGTAACGATGTAATGTATGAAGTACAGCTCACACATGAGTCACTTTCAAGCAGCTTTCTGTTGGTCAAATACAGCGAATTACCGTGACCAACTTTGTCCCATAGTGAAATTTTTGACCACACACGATCTGATCTGATCTGATCGTGTAGATTCTTATTGAAATGACTGGAATTCACCAGTGAAAATTCACAGAACAACAGATCATTTTACTGCACCTTAACCCCTTTTAATTTAGGGTTAAGGTTTTAATTTTAAATAAAAAAATGTGGTTCCTGGAGGCACCCAAAGCGGTTCCAAACAGTGCCTTATATAAGAGTTCCTCATGAAATCTGTGTGGTTCCTCAGAGAGCACCCCTTTTTAAAGGGTGCCCAGAGGATCTACAGACGGTTCCACCGGTGTGGCAAAGTGAAGAACCCCAAGACACCTTTAATTTTTACAGTCTACTATCAAACTGAATAACCAAAATGTTAATAATAATACAATGGTGATGCATGTTAATATAATACATTAAAAAACATTGCCTGGCTGGATTTAAACAGCTTCCAGAGTTAAGGATAAACACGTTTTAAGAATAATTTTATTCAGCAATGATGGATTAAATTGATAGAAAGTGTCAGTAAAGACATGTTACAAAAGACATGTAACATTATATAACAAAAGCTTTCTATTTCAAATAAATGTTGTTCTTTTGAACTTTATATTCATCAAAGTATCCTGAAATCATGGTTTCAGTAGCAGCACAACTGTTCTCAACATGTATTATAAAGATATTCATATAATAATAAAGAAATTCTTCTTGAGCACCATATCAGTATTAGAATGATTTCTGAAGGATCATGTGACACTGAAAAATCAGCTTTGCCATCACAGGAATTAATTACATTTGAAAATATATTAAAATAGAAAACGCTAATTCAAATTGTAATATTCACAATAATTGTTGTTGATTAAATAAATGCAGCCTGTGTTTCTTTCAAAAACAAAATCTTACAAAAACAAAATCTTACCCACCCCAATCATTTTAATGTTCTGATTACAAGTTGTGATAACAAATCATGAAAATATTTTTTTACAGTGTGTGGTCAGACCTTTTGCAGTTTATACAAATGTCTGATGCGACAAATGTCTGATGCGACAACACTTAGTGCTCAGTGTTGTAACATTCCTGGAGGACTCTTGGGGCATGGACAGAGAATTCATATTAGTTGCAATGAGTTTTAGGTGTTCCGTTGTTCGGCGATTCCTGGAGAATGATGTCATTAAGGACAAAAACAAACTTTGAAAAAAAAACCTTTGAGCTCTATAGGGCAGGTTTTAGAAACTAAATGTCATTAGTTCCTATATGCTTATATGTGTGTGAGCGTTTCTACTGTATATGTGAACACAACCACAGTAACTTTTGACTCTTAGACTTAATTGTGCTCGCTACTGTTTATTCTCAATGTCGGCGATTGCATGTGTTTTATGCTATTTAGAGCGTTGCCACCCACTGGCAGCTCTGATGCTGTTGCAGAGAACCAAAGCTGTCATTACCACTCCAGTGAGCAGTAGTCCATCTTTAACCCTTTTATGCCTCAGCTGACCAGAACCATTACAACAACAGCCCTACAGGGAGAGAGTAATGTTTTATTTATGGTATATGTTTGTTTCTATGAATGACAAAAGAGAATGCATGGTTTTGTGTTGTGTAATGGTTAAATGAATGTCATGTAACAAGAAGGCTGATGATTTGATCCACAGTGACTCCATGAGCAGAGGTTACGTAATTGTGTAGTTTTTTTTTTAAATCTGTAATTTTACTTTTACTTCAGTACGTTTTGATTGAAGTATTGCACTTCGCTACATTTTAAATCATATACGTCACTGAGTTAAAAAAAAATGTTTTATAATAATAATATGAGCAATCACCATTGTGCCCTTGAGCAAGGCACTTAACCTCAGGTTGCTTCCAATGGGGACTGTCCCAGTAATAAGTGAACTGTAAGTCACTTTGGATAAAAGTGTATTCTATTGCTAAATGACTCACTTTATAATAATATAATATATTAATAAATATAATAACTGCTGTAATAAACCGCTGTACAAAGGCAAGAACCATGTTAACACAATTACTCAAAATGTAATTTGTTACCAAAATCAAGTCTATAATTTGTTCAGTGACAACGTAATAGTATTGGTTTCTAAATTACTTCCATTGTTTTTTGTCCATACAATGGAAGTCAGTGAGCACTGAAAGTGTTTGGGTACCAACATTCTTCAAAATATCTTCTTTCATGTTCCACAGAAGAAAGGAAGACATACGGGTTTGGAATGGCATGAGGGTGAGTAAATTATGACAGAATGTTCATTTTGGGGTGGACTATCCCTTTAAATATTCTCAGATTTAGACAAAAAACATGTTTTGCTTTTTACCATTGTAGGGTCGTACAGTTTATTGTACAGTTTAAAATATTTGTTGTTAGTTTAATTTTATTTTCAAAGCAGATTTCATTTTGAGGTAAAAATTTACTAAAAAGTGTATGATTACGACATGACAAAATATTGACTAAATTTTTATCAAAATCTAACTAAAATGAAATTGAAGTGCAATAATAAATATTGTTCCACACAAATTAATTACAGTAATTGAAATCAGTTCAGATTTATCTGCATGTGGCATCAAATGCTGTCATGTGATCATGTGCTGCACCAGGTACAACAGTTTGAGGGGGAAAAAACGCACATAAAGATGTCTGAGACTTCACCTTCCTTGAACTTTTTAGAGGAAAAGAGAAGTGTATATACATTTGTGTGTGTGCGTGTGACACGACTGCTATTTGAGCATCCGTCTCCAGCTGTCACGGCCGGGTTTGATGTTCCTGGGGTGACATCCCCCCTTCATCTCCCCTGTCACAATCCCATCTCTCTCTCTTGCTTGCGCTCACTTCGTTTTCCTTTAACGAGAGGAATGTGTCCATCACAACTTTTTCCAATCCTATCTCTTTCTTTCTTTTCATCACCCCACTGATGCACTTTTCTTGTCATTAGCTGAACATTCGCTGTGTGACTGAAAATATGCAGACCTGTTAATAAGCAGATGTGTGACACACAGACCAAGTGTAGGATTACATGCATTTGAACAGCAAATTTTTTGATAATAGCTCTCTCAACTATTATTATTATTATTGGGCTGTATTGTAGCCTAGTGAACTGGGGGTGGTAATTAAAAGGTTGTAGGTTCAACTCATCAAGGGGGCGTGAACAGGGCACTTAACCCAAAATTAATTCAGAAAGATGGTATGTAAAAAGTAGTGGAGTCTCTACACTGGGGCAGATGGTGCAATGGTTAATGCATTATGGTTATCAGGTAATTTGAACAAATATGTGCAAACTATACACCATGTACTATACCATTGAAAAGTTTTGGGAAATATTTTGGAAAAAAATACAATAAAAACTGTAATATTTTGATTGATATTTTGATGAATATTTTAAACTGCAATTTATTTATGTGATGCTAAGCTAATTTTCAGCATCATTACTCCAGTCTTCAGTGTCACATGATCCTTCAGAAATCATTCTAATATGCTGATTTGGTGCTCAAGAATCATTTCTTCATTATTATATGAATATAAATAATCATTAGAAGGGACCATAATGAACATGTCTGTCATTTATTACTGTACATTTCAATAGTTTCTTCTTTCTTCTTCTCATTCATGTCCTTACCAATAGCAGATAAACGATGAATTGGGAAATGTCGTCCAGTAAACTTTTTAAATATGAGGTTGTTACTGACTGTCTATTGATTTATTCAAATGTATTTTAATTAAGAGTATTGTGTATGTAAACATGGTAAAGTGCTTCATTTGAAAGAAAAGGAATAACATTTTTAAATAAAATACCATGGGTAGAGAGAGGTTAAACATTCTATGATTTCAAATGGGAAAAAAATCATACATGAACTGCCAGATCTCAATAGGAATAGGCTATCATTGCCAAGCTTGCACAAATAAACAATCAATTGCAATGTCTAGTGAATTTCACTGGTGAGTCCATTTAAATGCATTTCCGTTGTGATTGTTGTTATACTTTTGTTCATGAGTTCTGAGATAATAAACCACTTTAGGCCAATGTGAATAATGTCAATGCTTAATTCAACTTAACTTTTTGCTTAATATAGTGTTATTTGCGCAGGATATCATGATGAGTTAGTCAACTGATCGATTGTATCCAACTAGAAATAAAAAGCCGACGATGCCACTGGTTATAAGTGCTGCTTTGGTTAAAAGCACCAGCTAAACGACTAAATAGTAAGCTAAATACTCATTCATTATTTCTGCTCTGTTGGGTGCCTTCCATCCCAGTGTATTACACTCTTGAATGCTCTAAATCTCATTCATTCTGCTACACGTTTATGTGTGTCAGTTTCTGAGGTCCTGAAGGACGTGAGCTAAAACGCTGGAACATTGTAAGCTTTACACAGTTGGTAGAGGAAGAACTGAAGAGTGAAGCGAGTCTGCCTCGTGACCAGCACAGCGACGGCAGCTACAAATGGAAAGTGAATGAAAACACAGGGGAAAGGTTAGTGCACCTGTTCATCCATCTTCGAGAGCTTGTGATGTGTAATGCCGGCATGGGTGCTTGACTGCATGATTGATTGCCGTCAGGTTTTGATCGTATCATTATTATACTGTCATTCATTTGTGTTTCCTTTCAGTAAATAAGCATCACATAGTGGAAAATCGTCTCAGGTTACGACTGTAACCCTAGTTCCCTGAGAAGGGAATGAGACGATGCGTCGATGACGCTTTGGGAATGCTCCTGATTGCGTCTGAAGCACTTGTGTCAACTAGTCCAATGGCAAGAGTGGGCGTCACGGGCAGGTGACCGTTATGACCAGAAAAGGATAAAGGACATCTGGTTTAGAACCACACTAGCTTTGAAAAGAGCCGAAGCAAGTCGATCACAGGGATGTAGGAAGTATGTCAAAGTGACGCATCGTCTCGTTCCCTTCTCAGGGAACTAGGGTTACAGTCGTAACCTGAGACGTTCCCTTCTAAGCTGCCATAATCCTGTCCTGGTTTAAAAGCACCACGGAGGAAACAACCAAAGGTGACTAAGGCCACCACGTACACCTTCAGTGTGGAAGGGGATAACCCTGTGGAAAAACAAACCAGCAGTAACTCCAGCACTGTCCCAATCGGGCAGTAAACTGGGCCCCACTGTCCGAGACCCGCAATATGAAGTGAAAACCCATCACTTAATACATAAAGTTTCCTCGTGGAGGGAGCTCTGGAGTGAAGTATGGTCTCCATTACCTCAGTTGAGAGACCAAAGTCAATGAGTTGGGCCCCCTTAGAGGCCAAACCCACGGGATCCAAATCTCTGGGCTGGGTGAAAGATCACCCAATCCACTTGAGACCGTAGGTCCCTCCTGACTGGATTCTCCAAGGGAAGCCGTCGGAGAGAGACACCGGGTCCGAGAACCAGTAGGCTCGGCCAGTACGGTTCTACTAGTAGTTTAATTATTCCATCCCGGCGGACCTTCTCCAGAACTCCTGGGAGCAGAGTAATCGGGGAAAGATGTACAGATGTAGCCTCGGCCATGTCCATACCACAACGTCTAGCCCCAAGCTGGGTATGTGAGGGAGAACCAAAGTGAAATGTGCGTCGTATCCTGGAACGCGAAGAGTTCCACTTGTGCCTGGCCATAAACCCCCCAAATGTGCTCCACAACCTCGGTGTGGAGCCTCCATTTCCCGGGCCTCAGCCCCTGCCTCAACAGGATGTCTGCTCCTACATATTTATGTAAGAGACCATCGATGTGTTGTCTGTACGAACAAGCACATGATGGTCCCTCAGGTCTGGGAGGAATGTCTCAACACATTGAAGACTGCCATCATCTCCAGGCAATTTATGTGCCAAAATAGATGTTGACTCCTCCACAGCCCCTGGGATGAGCAGCCGTCTATTACCACTCCCCAGCCGGTGAGGGAAGCATCTGTTGAGATAGCAACTCGATGGCAAAGAGCTCCCAACACCGGAACCTGGGACAGGAACCAGTATTTCCTCCATATAACCAAGGCGCGGAGACACCGCCGTGTGATCTTGATCGTACGTAGTGGGTTTCCCCTCGGGGAGAACCCTCTGGCTCTGAGCCACCACTGCAAGGGTCTCATATACTGTACAGTAGACCAAATGGTATAACATTGGACGCTGCTGCCATGAGGCCCAACAGTTTCTCGAACTGTTTCACAGTGTGTGACTGCTCATGTGAGATAGGAACCAGTATTTCCTACATATAACCAAGCTGTGGAGACACCACCGCGTGATCTTGATCGTATGAAGTGGGTTCCCCTCAGGGAGAACCCTCTGGTTCTGAGCCACCACTGCAAGGGTCTCATGTACAGTAAGCCAAAGGGTATCACATTGGACGCTGCTGCCATGAGGCCCAACAGTTTATTGAACTGTTTCACATTGCGTGACTGGCCTAGCTTCAACTCTTTTGTGGCTGTGAGGATAGCAGCTACACGAACGGGCGATAGTGTGGCTCGCATCGTGACTGAATCGTACCACACCAAGGAAAGTGGTTCTCTGTAATGGAGAAAGCACACTCTTCTTGGCATTACCAACCAGGTCCGGTAATAGCGTACCAACCACATCGGTGTGCTCAGATGTGTGCGCGCTGCAGTTGCTTGGAAACACAGACGCGCGCGGACATTTCTGTTGCACGGGTCAGCTTCTGTTTTTGGTTAAACTGCGCGTTGATTGTTTTATTACTGCGTTGTAAATAGATCATTTCTATTACCCTATAATATGATTTATATTAAATACACTGACAAATAAAATAAAATTTTAAACACAAACTTCAGATTTACTGGGGCACAGCCACAGCAGATTTATACGGGTCTTGCAACGCCCCTTGGCCTGGGTCAAAATGGGCGGGCCCGGACCTGGGCCCAATGGTAGCGCCGCGGGTGGTCAGCACCCTCGAGCACTGACAGAACATGCTCCGTTACAAACAAACAACACATACATCTTGTGTATCCCCACCCGTAAAGAAAGAGGGCAGGGAGGAACACACGATCTAAGGTTGATTTGTTCGCCATAATATCAATGCTTGTGAGAGACAACAATAAATAAGACAGACAGTAACACAGAGCGCTTTCTGAGGCACAAAAGCTGGCGCGGTTCTAAACCGGATGTCCTTTATCCTTTCCTGGTCATCCCGCCTGTGACGCCCACTCTCACCATTAGACTAGTTGACACAAGTGCTTCAGACGCAATCACGCAGGAGCATTCCCAAAGCGTCATTGATGCATTGCGAGTTCCCTCGAAAGGGAACTGCATGGAGGGTGCTTGTGAGCACTTAAAATGTTAAAGGGATCTTTCTCCCCGGAAAAAAATCATGGCGTTAAAAACCTGTATGACTGTGGGGCACAAACAAAGATATTTTGAAAAATGTCCAAGTGTTTTTGCTTTTTTATTGTAAGAGGATAGTTGGAAGCGGGAGTCGGGGAGTTAATAAAGAATTCAGCACCACAGGACCAATTGTCTCCCATCAACACCAACAGCATTCCACGGCACAGGCTTTAGTTCCCATATCAACAAAGGTGCTTTTGTTTGTCAGAAAGACCAACAGAAAGAGTCCAGGTGTTTGAGATTACAGGTCTTCAAAAACAGTCTCTATATCAACAATCATTTAATTATTTATTAAGAAAATGACTATTGATGTAGACTCCTCAGTCACTTTGAGGTAAAATGAGTTCCTTGTCTCCCTGGACCCAGAGCTATTGACTGAAGTGTGTGTTTCAGAGGATGATATTTTTCTTATGGGTTTGCTTAGTGTTAATGGTGTTTGCAGAGCTTTAGGCCCTCAAAAGCACATGGGATTTCGGTTTATTGAGGTGCTGTGTTAAATCAACACAATTCCTTGAATGGAAACAATGTGTGGCGTTTGTGTGTTTGTTAAAGGGACACTATGCAACATTTTCGTGTTTATTAATCATCTTCGTAAGTCGGTATATGGTTAAATGACTCATTACAGGGTGAATGAAGACTCTCTCGCCCCCCCCCGACTGCCTCTTAGGAAGAATATCCCGCTTGCAAGTTCGGTGTATCCGACCCGCGTCCTTCAGTCTCGCAAAGTCTCGCACAGTCTCAGACATCGCGAGAAGCAGGATCAGTTTACGGCAAACATCCCCAGCACAGAGCCAGGCTAGCGTTTTTTTCAAACGTGTATAATGGCAGAGCCGGTGAAGAAGCAGCGAAAACCATTGAGTGAAGAAGCAAAGAAAAGGAAAAGAGCTTCAGACCGAGTGAAGGCTCGCACACGGATTAATATTGGTCACGCTTTTTCATAATGGCGAGAGCTGAAAGACAGAGAAGGCTCCAAGTCAGATGCAGACCTCGCATTCTTGCTTTTGCGCTAGTAAGTAACACTTTGATATTTTATTGTTGTGCATGTTTGTACTTTCATTGCGTTCGTTATTATCTGTAAATGTGTTGTTTACTGTATTTCCAGATAAGGTTGATTAAGTATCTTTGGTAATTCTATGAATGTCTGTTATGGGGTAAGTTAGCTAGGTGGATGGCGGAGTTCGTGTGTTTGATAGCAAGCATGGGTATGTTTTTTTAGGTAGTCACAGTTCTTACACTCTTTTCTTTTTTGTGTGGCCATTCGTCATAGTGTTTTGTTGGTGAAAAGACTTGTATTCCAATATTTTCTGCGATCATTGCAGTTCTCAGCGAGCTAAGTGGCTAGCGGAGATTTTGGCTTGATCTAACGTTAGCTAGATGGATGCTGCCCATCTATGTGGCTAAATTAGCTTGCATGTTGCATCCAGGTGTTACTTTGCTTTTATTTGGCGCAGGTGTAGCTTTTTTTGCAGTGCGCTACATAGTGTAGAAGTCGATGGCTCACCGATCACATTCTGTATTGATCCATAATATGCTACAAATCCTCGTCAACCACAATGAAGTCCAGACTCAAAATATTTTCCATGACCGTCTTGTTTGTAAATATAGAAGTTACATGGGCTGACCAAGTTACTGTTAGTGACATATATATATAATGCTCATGCACACTTCCAAAAAAAACAAAAACACGAAACCATTAGTTCGCCTCGTTCATATCGTTCATTCCCGGTAAAAAATACTAGTATGCATGACAACAACACAATAAATAAAAAAAACTCGCCATCAGTTGGAAAGAAAATATTGCTTTACTTGCCTCGGTAGACATAACTGGTTTTGAAATAGCCGGTTCCTCTGCTCAGCCGGGTTGACAGCTGATCAGCTGGGTTGCTCGTGGCGAGGGGGGAGGGACAACAGTTCATTTTTACGACAGTGTGTTGGAAAGCATTTACTACCAGACACTAGGGGGAGCACCGTAGAGAAAAAACACTCAAAGTTGCCTTGTGTCCCTTTAATTGCAAAATGTTGACTCAGTGAAGATGAAAAAAATGGTTGCACTTTATAAAATCTACACAGATTAGACAGGTTGCACATGTTGGTTTTCACTTCAAGCTAAATACCTAAAAATATCAAATCATGTAAATATATATAAACGTTTTTAGATATAAAAGATATAAAAGAAGCATCTTATGCTTAACAAGACTGTTATTCGATCAAAAATATAGTAAAAACAGTAATATTGTGAAATAATATTACAATTTAAAATAACTGTTTTTTATTCTAATCTATTTATTCAGGATTCTTTGATGAATAGAAAGTTCAAAAGAACAGAATTTATTTGAAATTTAAATCTTTTGTAACATAAATTACTGTCACTTTTCATCAATTTAATGCACCCTTGCTCAACAAAAGTATTAATTTATATAAAAAAATGTATTGACCCTTTGTCAACTAAAATACATACAGTAGGTATAGCCAATTTGCAGATTGTAGATTGTTTTGCTGATTTGTATATATTATTTAAACAAGAAAACAGGTTTGGAGTAAAATTCTTAGACAGCAACTTTTTTGGTATTAACAAGATGGCTGCCAAATGAACTGACTTGCTTTATAGGGATTATGCTGTTTCTCACTCTTGGTCAGACTCTCAGCATATGCAACCAAACCTCTGCAGCTGATCCGGACACCAGCTAACTGGCCGATATCCAACCTTCCTAAAAACAGGCAGCATCTGTGCTTCACTCCCTACACTGGCTTCTCTCCCTGCTCGGCTCAAGTTCAAAACCACTGTCTTATTGGCATACAAGACATTTAACAGGCAATCACACTTTACGCACAGCTAATGATAAAATCATCCCTTTTTGGCCAAATATGTTTATGCCATCCACACTCCAAAACATGCCTATGAATACTGCATTTCATTACAAAATCCATTAATAATAATGCTATAATGATGAATTAGCTACAGTATTAAGCATAATAAACACATTGTGTGTTTTTTATAAAATGCTACAGAAAAAAAAAAAATGTATACACACACCCTTTAAACGTCTCATCCTAACACGCACACTTACAAACATCCCCCATGGAGAACCACACTCTCATTAACATCTACAAACACTCAAAGACAAGTGTACACACAATTTATTACAGCTTAACACATTCCAAATTGTAGGTAATTCTACAGAGAATTTGCTTTTCTTTTCTTTTTTTTGATTCACAGTTAAATCAGTGAGGGTTAGGGTTAATCAAATACATCATAAAGCATAAAAATGTCGTCACATCGTGCAGATGAACAGACTGAGTGACAGTTCACATGGATCTTCTCCATATGGAAAAAACACCTAAAATGGTTAACACAGAGCAGAAATTCACAAGTTTAGCCCCGCTCTTTCCCAACCTAGCAATTTGCAAATCGTGTATGCATAATTTATGTCCAAGGCTTCCAGAAAAGAAAGCAACAGTTTTTTTTATATAAAAAAAAATTATTTTGCATTTATATAAAAAAAAGCATTCAGTGCTGAAGTATTTTAACAGTTTTGTAGTAAAATAATGTAAACCAGACCAAAACAACAGCCAATTTCGAGAATGATAACAGTTTTTGTTTTTTAACAAAAACAACAATGTCTGGATAATTTACACAAATAAATTCACAATATATATATATATATATATATGCACACGCACAATGCTGTCTACTTGTTTAGATTATCTCAAGCCAATTTGGCCGTATAGGCACTATATCACAGGCAGAGAGCCTCAAGTAATTTCATACAGTTTATAAACAAAAAATAATGTTTATTCACTTACATTTTAGACACAGCACCTTAAGTTATTCTGTCTATTTTGGCTCCGTCAATTAAATATATTTCAAATCAATTAAAAACATAATTGTACTGTTGTGCAACTCCGATTAACACAAAGTAGCAGTGTTTCAATCCTGTATAAATCTGTTTTGTTGTAGTTAATGATTCAATGACTCACTCGTTGCCACCTAATGGTGTAACTGTGTAACCTGCAGTAACACAGACAAGAGAAGTAATATAAACGGTGAAAAGTCCCAGCAGTCCTCTTGGAATGCTGTTCAGATAATCAAATTAGAAGACCAGAACTAACTGTTATAGTAAAGGTCAGTCCTACACACGCATAAGAATGCTGTCCTGCTATGTGACTCTAACTTTGTTGCAAAGTTTGTTGGATGTTTTTTAGCCTCTGTTACACCAGAGTTAGCTATTTATTCTCTCCCTCCCCCCACTCTTTCTCTTGTGGGGTTTTGGCAGACAGCTCTCTCTCTCAGATATTAACATGAAAAATCCATAGCATTATGTATTTTTTCGCAACCAGAGCCTAAAGACAAATTGTATGTGTTTGTGAACGACAAACCAAACTGTTAAGAGTGTCTGACAGTTTATAAGTTTATAGTTTTTAAATCATGATGGAGAACAGATTTTACACACATTTGGAAAGTGCATGAAGCTTGTGTGCTGCTGTAATTAAAGATGAAGAACCAAAAACACATTCTAGAACTCATATAAAAAATAAATAAACTGCTTTTAATTAAATTGTTATGCTGATGATAAAATGTGTATGAGGAAACAATGTATTACATTAGAAAGATGCAAAACAGGCATTTGCATTAGCGGTCTCAAACATTTGGACCCCACTGTGTGTTTAGCGCTTTTACATTTTACATTACATGGAAATAAAGCCGTTTCTACACTACAGGAATAATTCAAATGAAAAAAACACAGATGAACTGAGAAGGACACCTGGAGAGAAACAGGGTAATTATGGACACATTTTCATAAAGCTCTTTATTCATGCTGAGTCAGTCAGTGCAGGAAATCATGACTGTTGTTACCGAGCTCAATTTGATGCCAGCAAATCACACTGGTCTTTGATACAAAAGAAAAGACAACAATAGCTTAGCCCTTTAGCCTTGTAAAATATATACAGTGGCGAGAACAAGTATTTGATACACTGCAGATTTTGCAGGTTTTCTCACTTACAAAGCATGTAGAAGTGTGTAATTTGTATCATAGGTGTTTTTTGTGTGTGTGTGTGTGTGTGTGTGTGTGTGTGTGTGTGTGTGTGTGTGTGTGTGTGTGTGTGTGTGTGTGTGTGTGCGTGCGTGCGTGCGTGCGTGCGTGCATGTTTGTGTGTGTGTGTGTGTGTGTGTGTGTGTGTGTGTGTGTGTGTTTGAAAGTCTATGCTCATGCAGTATATGGCTCCATTTATTTGATGAAAATACAGTAAAAACTGTAATATTGTGAAATAGTGTTACAATAAAAAAACTGTTTTAAATGTTTTAACATTATAAATATCATAACTGTTACTAATGATCAATTTAAAGTGCCCTATGCAAATGTGGTGAATAACAGAAAATATTTGTGGTTATAGTGAACATTCTTTTGAATCAGAGTATAGAGGAATCCTGGCAAAAGATTTTGCAGTTGTTCTTTTTGTTTTGACCTTTTAGGCAGTGAATTTAAAGTACATACTATTGGAAGACCTTGGCAATCACAGTGAAAGTGTTGCAGATTATTATTTTATTTTTACTTATTTATTTATTTAAAAAAAATTGCAAGTGTTTCTGCAGAGCTGACATGGCAATACACAGCTCTTCACACACAAAAGCATCACAAAAGCATTTCATCAACACATGATTCTTCCTTCAAGAGCCTAACCCTCACCCAATTCTCTTGTAGCAAATATGAGACAAAAATACACTAGCCAGCACACCTTCCTGCCCGTCTCCTTCATAAATGTGCCTTGTACACAGTTTTTGCTTTCTTTCTGCATTACCCTTTTACCCAGTGTCACCTTTGCAGAAGGTTAAATAGCGTTACAGCTGAAGTGTATACAAACTGATTGGGTTTGAAATAAGCAGGCACGACAAACAGGGTTAGGGAGAAAATATATTTTAAAAAGAGGGGGTTATAGGGGGGTTAATAAACTGGAGCCGAGTATGACTGAATTTCAGCCAAAACAACATCTCAGACTCAATTCAGAAGCACATAAGCTTTGAAAGACTCATTTTGTGCAACAATTACAAAGTGATTGATTGTTTTGGTTGTGTTTGTGTGTGATCAACTGCTGTATTTCTGCAAAAGTTTCTTTAATTTCATTAATTCAGGTCCATATTAAATCATAGCCATTTAAAGCTCCATGAAATCATGCTTTATTGTATTAGTAAGCCACTGTCCTCATTAAGCAGAGTAAATTATCTTTTTTGTGTCAATCAATTTCTGCCTTACACTTCCACAGAGCCTATGGATGTTCTTTGCTAATTACCTTTGTGTGTATAATATTATTCATTTACTAATATGTATCCTTGAGAATAGCCCATGCTTATAAATCACATTAGGCTGAATGATTTTACTAAAGTACAACCAGAAAATCCTTCTTCTTGATGTTTTAAATACCAAGCTAATGTGATTATGCGGCAGCTTCAATAATATTGAGAACACATATGGACTATTATAATCAAATGGAGAGCTACAGGACCATATCTGAGACTGGATATCTGAGACTGGATTTAATGCTGTCGCATACAGATTTTATTGCACTGCTAATCATGTTTAACAACCAGCCAGACCTAACAAGAATCAGACCACATAAAAGTGTTGAAGAGGACATGTGATATAAAGGCTTTTAGATATGGTTTTATACTATTACCTATTTTTATGATATTAGAAGTAACACCAAGTAAAGTGTGTGTCTGTGCTTATCTAATCATTGAGTTGTTCAGTGCTTTTTAGAAGGTGACCGCTGGTCTGTGAAGTTAGGCTATTTTCACAATTGATAGTCAAGTCACAGCACACACATTGTATTCCCCAAACAGACTGTTCTGAATGTCACCGGATGGAAAAGCATGACAAACATCATGGGATATTTTTGGTAGAATCAAACTATTTCTTCAACTTTATGCACTTTTATGTCCCAGGGGTTGATTTTTATTACAACATATTTCAATAGTTTTCTTTTTCTCTTTTTATAAAATGAAGGTCATATCATTGTTGCCCTACTTTTCATGTCTTTTATGTGCATATTGTATTATTTGTGGCTTCCTCCCAGACCTAGACTTTCGATCTTTAACTATGACAATCTATTATAAAGATATGAAAGCTTTAGCGTAAGTTCTGCCAGGAAGACTCAATCAGTGCGTCATGTAATACCTCTAACCAATCATGTGCTAACACTCACAGTATAAAAGATTGGTACTTACAGTACATTCGTCTGAGTTCGCAGATGCTGACGCTGCCAATTAACTTCATCCTCCCCACCACCACCAGGATAGTCCCTTCCTTACCTCCAGGGGGGTCGGCTACCCTCGCATTGCTCTCTAAGGACGGGGCCTACATCAAATAACTTTATAAAGTCATGCTTGCTGGGCTGTTAATAAATATACGCTGTTATATCTACCCGAGTCTTTCCGGTAGAAATGTATTGTTGCTAGTTTAAACCATCATTTTAGACACTGTGGAAATGACACTGTGGTGGGATTGACTTTCAGAAAATGTGTGCATGTCCATTGTTAATAGACAAACTAAATCAACTAGTGAGTTGAGAGAGTTTATAGTATAATCCATAGGGCCAAACCTAAACGTAGGGCCTAGCCGAGATAATTGTTTCAAATACTGAGGATGCTTATTTTTTGGCTCAATCATAGTCATTCAAAGCTTGTTCCCTTTCGTAGGGAACTCGCACTGCGTCGTTGAAAACGACTCTTTGGGGACGCTCCCTAAGCGTACGCCTCTGAAATATGAATGAAACTAATCCAATCCTGATTGGTGTTGCGTCGTGACGTAACATGTGACGGCATAACCGGATGCATAAAAGTGTCGCCGGCGCACACACACATTAGCTTTCGCTCTTCAGCAAGAGCTCTCTGTTGTTGTCTGTCTTATTTGGTGTTGTCTGTCTGATCCAGTCACTGTATTATGGCGAGTGAGCAATTCATTAGATGTGTGCACCCCTGCCCAAAATATATTACGAGTGGGGACACGCATCATTTGTGTGTGAATTGTTTGGGAGTGTAACACACACACGGGCAGCTCTCGAGGGTGCTGTCTGTGATCTCTGTTACCCCTTTTCCACCAAGGCAGAGCTGGTGCTGGTTCGGAGCCAGAGCCTAGTTTCAAATCGGTTCTTTGTTTTTCGACCACCAAAGCACCAGCTCCGAACCAGTAAAAGTGGTTCTTAAGTAGCACCAAAACATTGCTGGGCTAGAGTAAGAACCGCTTGCGTCAGGGGCTGGGGGCGGGGTTACCGTGACCAACAAGACGAAAAGAAACTTGTGACCGCCATTTTTTAAATAGCTGCTAATCAAAACCATACTTAGCTCTAGGGCTCCGTCTACTAGGAGATTATATGGCCTCAAGTGGTATGTTTTTCCACTTAAAGTAGAGAACATGAGTTAGATCCAGTTAACTGCCCAGTGGCTTCAGTTCTGGAGTTTCTTCAATATCGTTTCTCTGCGGGTCTCTTCCCGTCCACACTTAAGGTGTACGTGGCTGCCATTGCGGCGGTCCATGCACCACCGAGTGATGGGCCTTTGGGGAGGCACCAGCTGGTCATACTATTTCTCCATGGTACATGGAGGATGAGACCGACTGTCAGGTCCAGGGTTCCTTCCTGGGACCTGGCGGTGGTTCTCGAAGGGCTATCCCTGGCTCCCTTCGAACCCCTCCAGTCGGCTTCGCCTAGGACCTCACGTTCAAGATAGCCTTTCTCTTAGCTATTTCTTAAAATATTAAGAGAGTGGAAGATCTCCAAGCCCTGGCACTAACGCCAGCTTGCTTGGGGTTTTGCCCCCGGCAGAGTTAAGGCCATCCTGCACCCGAGACCCAGCTATGTGCCTTAAGTGCATTCTAACATGGCTAGGTCCATGGTCCTGCGAGCATTTCATCCTCCACCTCATGTGTCGGCAGAAGAAGAGAGGTTCCTTTGCTCTGCCAGTCAGAGTATTTACCTTGAGAGGTCCTCTTCTTCGAGGAGGTCGGACCTACTGTTAGTGTGTTTTGGGTCACCTAATAAGGGGCTCCCGGCATCCAAACAAACCATAAGTACTGTAGGCCTACAAGGTGCGCAATTTGCCTTCACCTTTGGCCGTAAGGGCTAATTTTAACAGAGGCATGGCGTCCTCTAGGGCCCTCCGTTCGGGAGTGCCCCTCCAGGAGATCTGTGAGGCAGCCGGTTGGGCTACCCTGCACACTTTCATCAGGTTTTATTGTCTTCACCTCCTTAGTGCGTCTGGCGCACGAGTGCTCTCGTCCTAGCTTAAGTGCCTGAGATCAGCTTCACTCTAGGACAGGCTTTTTCGGTGCGTGGCCTAGTGGGTATTCGTTTCCCAAAGAGTCGTTTTCAACGACGCAGTGCGAGTTCCCTACGAAAGGGAACGTCTCGGGTTACGACTGTAACCCTTGTTCCCTGAGGAGGGAACGAGACACTGCGTCGTCTTGCCACGCCCCTTAACGCCTGGGAGCGGCTTGCTTCATCGCGAGGCTAATGTGTGTGTGCGCCGGCGACACTTTTATGCATCCGGTTATGCCGTCACATGTTACGTCACGACGCAACACCAATCAGGATTGGATTAGTTTCATTCATACTTCAGAGGCGTACGCTTAGGGAGCGTCCCCAAAGAGTCGTTTTCAACGACGCAGTGTCTCGTTCCCTCCTCAGGGAACAAGGTTTACAGTCATAACCCGAGATGGTTTCCTGCAATATTTTGGAAGGATTTCTGCTTTCCTGACTCACCAGTACTTTTTAAGGTATATTTTGGTCTTTTTAACTTTTATTTTGGCAGGACAGTATGATACAGACAGGAAGCAGGGAACAGGCTCATAAAAGGACCTTGAGCCGGGACTCAAACTCAGGTTGTCTAAGGCACACCATACTGTATGTCAGAGCACTGCCCACAGGCTATGGCTCTGACAGTTTAGCACTATTTTTAACAGGAAAACTTTGATAACAATGAACAAAATGTTCTAATATTAAATGTGTCAGACATGAGTCATCAATCCATCCATGAGAATATTAAAGGTGCAAATGTCATTCATGTCGTACATGTAATGTAAAAATAATGTTAAATAAAGTCGGGAAGTAAATCACAGACATACACATACACACACACACCCCACACACACACATATATATACTGTATATATATTATATTCGGATCTTTACTGGCAAACATTTCTCACAACGATCTTCAAGCTATCCCACTATAATTTTACAAATTACTACTGTTATTGTGTCACGGACTGTAGTTTTTATGTAGTTTCTTTAGGCAAGAATGTGGTTGTCTAGACATAAACATGTTTATTTATAAACATAGCGCCTATTTGAAAATTAGTTTAGACATTTTCGGTAATGTGAGCTCCAGGCGCATTGTGGGTATCAAATGAGCAATATTTGGCTTAGTCCTATTCATAGTCTACTTGTTCCATTTGTCTAAGGGCAAAGTTAAGTTTCATAACTTTAGATTTTTGTTTAACTAAATGTGCTTCTTTTGTACTTCAGCCAGGACCACTTGAGTCAAAAATACCATAAACAATTATTTTTGTCAAATTTTTCTACATTTTTATTTGCATGATTGTTAAAGTTACATTTGGCAGTATGGCTCTGTTCTGAATTACCCATCCGTTTCATGAGCTCCATGACAGCTAGTCAGGGAACAGCAGCAGCTTCTGGGGACAATCTCCCATTTAAAACTGGGAAAGCATCAAAAATCCCCCATTGAAAACTAGTAGAATAGTGTAGAAAAATAAAGCCAAAATATCCCAGCCGTTGCCGATTAGCCTACTCACTCGGAGCCGTAGTCTGGGGTGCATTTCCCGAAAGCATCGTTAGCCAACAATGGTTGCAAGTCCTGTCGTTATCAGCATAGTTCAACGAGTGTTTCCCAAATTTGCAAACAGCATCGCAAATTGTGTGGTTGGAACGACAGCTCCCGACCTGTGGTTAGAAGTGGACTTAATAAATCCTTATCTTGAGTAAAATAAGCAAGCTGACATTCAGTAAAAATCTGTATATTTTATTTAGAATACATACAAATTTAATTTACGTCTTTTATTTTATCAAGAGATTTAAAGCACCGTTTTTGATGACTGCGCATGTGTGAACGTGCTAAGAACGAGCCTATGAATCTGGAAATAAAGCAAAATAACTGAGAAAAAAATTGAAATAGTCCTCAGATGCCATGTCTGTAATTTATATCAAAACATCTAGAGTTAATTCGATCTCAACAGTTTCATTAAAATAAGTCATTACTTCACCACGTCCCTGGTGGAAAAAAAAAAAAAGCTAAGTATACTTGCAGCTAGACTAATTATCAGTAGCCTATACCTCAAGTGTGTTCATAATGAGTTAACTTGAAGTGTGCTATTTTAAACCAACTTATTTTTTTAAGTATATTTTAGTTGTAATTCAATTGTAGTAAAGCATAACTTTAAGTGTATTTAGTGTACTTTTCTTTACTAAATTGGACCAATTTCAAGTAAACTTGGTATACTTTATATGCCTTTTTTAGGCCCTAATTACATGCTTGACTAGTGATATTAAAGTGTACTTTATTTCTACCAGAAAGATTCGGGAGAATAAATACTGTGACAATTAAACATTTATTAGCAGCCCAGCAAGCGATCAAGTTCTTTGGCGTAGGCCCCGTCCGTAGCTTGCAATCCGAGGGTCCGAACTCTGCATATCCTGCCTAAAGACGAAGGCAAGGGGCGCAGCCGACTCCCTGCGAGATATGGGAAGAGACCATGGAGGTGGTGGGGTGGATGGAGGGAAGAGACCATCCTGGTGGTGGTGGTGGGGTGGATGGAGGGAAGAGACCTTCCTGGTGGTGTTGGAAGGATGGAGGGAAAACCCATCTTGGTGGTGTTGGGAGGATGGAGGGAAAACCCATCTTGGTGGTGATGGGGAGGATGGAGGTTAATGGAAGCATCAGCATCGAGGAACTCAGACGTGTGTAAGTACCGATCTTTTATACCACAAGTATAAGAATATGATTGGATAGATGAGAAGGTAATAAGTGACGTAACAATTGAGTCTTCCCGGCAAAACTTTTACATTTGTGTTACAAGTACATTACAAATTCATATGAGTGTCTTCTAAACATACAAGCAATATACCATAATTGTTTTGATATATATATATATATATATATATATATATAATATTTGTTTTATTTTTTTAGCGTTTTCGTCTTTTATCAGGATAGGACATTAGCTAGACAGGAAATGAGAGAGGGGGGGATGGGATCAGAAAAGGTCCACAAGCCGGGACTCGAACTCGGGTCTCCCGAAGCACATTCTTTGAGTAAAAAGTATAGGCTCATTAATACCTTTGGTACTATACTATTCCAAATACTACAAATTGCACACTTTTTCTTCAATAACAAATGTACATTATTAGACAAATAAAACATAGCTATTATTTGTACAAAATACTAGTAGCCTATACTATAATGTATTTTGAAAGTATGCTTTCAATGCATTGTAACAATGATAATTTCCAGCACATAGTTAAAATATACTAAAATATATTTTTAATAAAATTGTAATATTTGCAATGTACTATTGAAAAAGGGAATTTAATTCAAATACACTAAAGTATCCCTTTTTTTTTCACTAGGGATGCGTGACATCATAAATGTGGTTGAATGACCACTTTGCGACTATATGGTTTCGGGAAACAGTCGTCAGACTAGCAAGGTGATTTCTTCAACGATGCATCGTACTATGGTAGTGAAGCAGCGAATTACTTCGTTGAACGGGAAACGCACCCCAGCGCAGTAGATCCTGGTGTCATGCCAAGGTCACACCCACGCTCTCGCTCCCGCAGACTCAATCCCAAGCACAGCTGTAAATCATGATGTTACACCCCATTTTTATAGCATCAAATAACTAACTAAAGCGAAACTTATTGAAAAAATGAACAGATGAACATACGTCTGTGTGATCAGAACTACTTGAAATGACAGTTTGAAGTGTATTTGATTACACAGAGAGGGTGGGGTGTAATACCTATACTGCATCCAACCACCAGGTGGGCAATCGATATGCTTTGGCTTCACTTCTCAGGCCTTGTGCAGCACAAATGGTACACACACTATTAAACACAACAGCAATACCATTTCAAGGACTCACCCTTCAGCCAAGTGTGTGTACTGTAGATGAAATCAAATCAAACTTGAAGCATTTTTGAATAATTTCTCTGAACACAAAGGTCGCCGTTAGGCACATGTAGTGCAATGTTCAGTGAAGTCCTGAATCCATCTGGCCCGTGTGAGTGGAGATAAGAGGACACACCTTAATTTCAATGGTTGCCAATTAATTCTCTCCACAATGTTTGTGCTCTAGTTAAAGATGCTGCTCACGCAAACACATATTCACACACACACGTACATGTTGTTTATCTTTATCATCATTAGCATCATCTACCTTTTTTTGTTATTTGACCTCTGCGGTGACCAACAAGACACACCACACGCCGCTAAGAAATGAAAATGTTACACCTTTTTCGCATGCAAACGCACGCAGACAGTGTTCTTGTGTATAACAGAAGGCTCACTTTGGTTCGAGAGGAGAATGTGTGGTGATCGTGTGACTTAGCTGAGGGTTTTTAATAAAGCTTGTCAGGCAGCAATACGCCACTGGAATTAAGATAATGGGATTTTGGATATTCAGCTGTCTGATACACCCTTGCACACACACTTCTCTTCACTAAGAGTGGGAAGCATTTGCCGTTCCCTTGTTTGTAGTCCCCAAGCAGCATTTTGGAGGATAAAACTGGCATCCAATGAGATTATGTAAACACAGATATACATGTTCTCATTTTTATTTACACACAATGAGAAATGGGAAATGAAATATTGCACTGAGCTGTACAGAGAAAGAAAAACATCAGCCGCCAAAAGACGGGAAAAATTAAATATGCAAAAATAAAAAGGGAGGGAGATAAGAGGACAAAAGTGTGTGTTTGGTGCGCCTGAACACTGTGCTTTAAACCTCCCACGTCTCTAAATGAATCCATCAGGAAAGTCATTAACAATCATTACCACAGTAATTAAATATACCAGTCGGAGATTTGATTGAGTCCCACATCTCATAATTACTTTTCAGCTTCAGAACTGTATTCGAGCAGGAGCAGCTGAGATGTATGGAGACACAGCTAATTGAACTAATTATGCAATTATGCAAGGAGACTGAACTTCCACTGGAACTGGACTGGACTGGAGTATTCAGAAGGAGAGGAGAAGAGAGGACACTTAATGAGACAGTGGACAGAGATTGACAGGAACAAGAGTGGGTGGAGCATGTGCTCATGACAATGATCATAGAGCTTTTGTTTAAGTCTCCCTTACAAAAGAGTTTATTCAATTGTGCTATTACTTATTTTAAACAACAAAAAAGAAATATCTTTAAAATTACACTCAAGTATACTTGACTTATACTGAGAAAAAAGTCTAAGGGGCAGATTTACTAAACAGGGCAAATTAGCATGAGTGCACAATTTAAAAACAGCACCGATGGGAGTGGAAAGTTCTGCGTATGATCTACTGACGACACGCAAATTAAAGAACACAGACACAGTCAGATCATTTCCATAATGACCAACGCAATCTACCAGGTAGCATCTGGTTTAAGATGTGCTTTTTTGTGGCGGTAAATAATGGCGCAAACACCAGTACATTGACGAACGCAAACCTTAGTAAATCACCTTGCGTGATTCATTTAAATACTCTCCTCTCATAAATGTTGCGCCTGAAAGGGAAACTCCTACAAATGTTTAAGGCCTACGCAATAAGGTTAGCTGCAAAAATAACAGTGTCCACGCCTTTGCAGCGTTTCCTGACAGTAGTTTTTTAACGCCAAAATTACGCATCTTCTGAAAGAGAACAGAATCTCTGATCAAAACACAGGTAAAGAAGCAGAAACAAGTGAGAAGCATTGCTTACACACATGTAGCTAAGGCGATCATCAAACAGCATATAAATCAAAACTGGCTAACGTTGCCGAATGAAATGTTGGACACACAAATAGGTAAAGAATTGCACAAGCTTTTGGGTGTTTGGATGCAAGAAATACTCCATCTATGTTTTGATCACTGTTGTGAATATGATCCAGACGAAGTATTTGACACAAATGTGATTTTCTCAGCGTTTTGTTCAAAATGCTGAAATGAAATGTACCCACATTCAAGTGTTGATAAACAAGACTATGTTCTTTCTTTCATACAACAAAATATTATCTGGGCCATGAACATTTTGTGAAACTGGCCAAAAATGCTGGCACTGGTGGTGAAAGAGTTAAAGTACAGTTAATGGTATATTTAATAAACATTAATACCTAAATAGGAACACTTAAATAAGTGCAAAGATAATACATATAGTACTGTAACTAAGTACTGTATGATGTTAAGTTCTATAATATAAAACTATACTGAGAGTATACTTCAAAGTGTACTTTCATAAACTAAAAAAAATTGCTACAAGTATTTAACTAGTAAACTATCAAAATACCTAGTAGTATATTTTCGGCATAATCAAAAAACTTAGTTGTTGTGCACTCAGTTTACTACTGTTACACTTAAAAGTAAAATTTTATACACTTAAAAAGTGTGCCAATCTAGTCCCAATTAGTATTGAAATACTACACTTACAAATACAGTACATTGATATTACTATACTTAAAGTATACTTAAAAATATACTTGAACTTTACTTATACTTAACAAAATAAACTTGAATTATACATATTTTTGTAAGGACTGTGTGGCGAGCAGGACAGGGCCAAGGGCCAAGGGAGTGATTGATAAAGAGCGATACCTGCGCAACGTACCGTTCTCCTCTCCTTTGTTGCCCGACCTAGCACTGCGATCAGCAGCAAGGGCTCTCCAACAGCGTGTCCCTCCTTCCTCCCGGGTTTCACACCAGTGCAGCAAGGTTAGATGTTGTGGAAAGGAAGAGGCGGGAACCGGCGAACATTTAAAGATTTTTAATAAAATAAATGAACAAATACAAAACGAAAATAAAATGAAATAAAATAAAGACGCCAGCCCCTCACGGACGACTGCTGCCACACATAATAAGCGCAGGTGTCGCTCATCAGTAATCACGCCACCGGCCTCGCGCCGTTCTCGTCCTGCTCGCCACAGACTGGCTTATGTCAAGTCCTGATCCTGTTCTTCTTCAGCTTGCATGTTGCATTACACTCTTCTATATAAACAAACACGCATGCCTATTTAAAAGTGGCCTTCAGTTTGGGAAATTATCTGATATCTGATAAGTAAATCTGATATTTCAGTTACAAAATCCTGATTCAATATGGCTCTGTATAATATTAAATATCTATAAAAAGGCAATTTTTTCATGGTAGTGGAGTTCTTAAGTCTGAGACCACACTGATTTTTTTTATTTAAAAAAAGTTTAAAGATTGAAAAAAAATGTGAAATTAAAAAGACATTTTCACTAAAATAATAAATAAAATTACTTGAATGCATAATTATGCATTACTTTCCATAAATTTACCAATGCAACATAATTGGTTATTTTTATTGCTATTAACAAAACGTAGCACATTACATTTAAAAGTAACAGTCTGCGAAAGTGCTGAATAAATTCAGGAATGCTAACAAAGGTATATCAATGGCCAGTAGCTAAAAGAAAATTAATGTTGTTTAGAGAAAGAAATAAAAGCACTAAAACAAATTAAACTAAAAATAAAGAAGCAGAAAATGGGGAAGAGAAAATCATTATAACCCTTCCTCACCAGAAACGATTGTGGTCATGATCCAATTTGTCCAGCGCTGAGCTTTGCTTTCGACCTCTTTCACAAACAAACAGCTGTTTTAGCTCTGTGTCTGTTATTGATCAGTTTGCTTTTGATAAACAGTCTTGGTGAAAGAAGCTCCTAACTTACATGGTGTTTTGGACATGTGACCTTTTCTTGGTATGTGATTTATATTTGGTGCATAACAGGATAATATAAGATAATTATAATTAACATATATTTGGCTTCAAACTATTTACAATCATTTACATTTGTAATTATGTTTAAATGCATGTATTTTATTGGTTCTCCGTTCAATTCAAGAATAAGATTAGGCTATAGACCTTAAGTAGCCCCGCCCCTTTCAGCGCTGCGCTCAGTCTTTTGTTTTCCGGTCTGTATTTGCACAGCGATCTTATGCATTTATGAATGAATGGCTCGTTTTAAAATCTTCCCGGTCTACTGACATTTGTTAAGACATCTGCTTTAAACATTACAATCCTTATGATAACTTTCGTTAACTTCCCATTAAGTAAATAAGCTAATTTCTCATGGACAGCAATGCCATAGAAATATATTCTAAAGATGGCGGCGCCCTTGTTTCTCTGGCGCATAAGGTTTATATTGTGACATTTTCACATGGCTCGATGACAATAGAGAATGTCACACCAGCTGAAATCTTGCTCTCCTCTGTCTGTGGGTCTGTCAACTCACCGATTAAGCATTGAGGAAGGGTGACAAATTAAACAACTGCCTCTGAAATTTCCCTGTCAAGTGTTGCACCACGATTTTGGCAGCAAATCAACTTGAAGCTCGCTGAAATAAGAGCAGGAGCACAGTGTAAACAAAAACAGTTGTCATAGACTGAATTAGGACATTGTGGAGTGCCATTTGCTCTGTGAATGTGTTTGATGTGTGTTTGTCCCTTCAGGGCTTGCCATAGAAAGTACTGTATATGTAGTTGTCAGCTTCTGTGAGAAAGATGTTCTCTCAGTAAACGCAGACTGTTACTTTCATATTTTATTAGACATTAAGCTTAGGCAAACACTTGGTTTCACAATCACCATGCATCACAATCTGTCTTGCCACTGCGTTTTCGTGCCTTTGAGTTTGCAGAAGAAAAATGGCTTGTCAGCTTTTCAGCGTAAATCAGAAGTGAGAAAGAGCTTGCACTGGTCACTGCTAAAAGGGTGTGAGAGCACGGACCACCAACTGCCACTAATAAATTCCAGCCTGCTGGATTTCCTAAGAAGCAGTGAAGAGAGTCAGTAGGCGACCATTTACAGGTATTGAGGCGCTGCTATTAATATATTTATACAGAAAAGAGTTAGGGCTGAATTCAGATCTTTTGCGATGACGAGATGACTGGTCATTTTTTTTCCAGTTATCCTGAATTGACCCTATAAGAAAATAATATATAATTCTAATAGCCTTTTACACTTCTCATTGACTCTTTCTGCAAGTTTACATAGTTAAGCCAGTAGGTGGCAGCCAGCAAATGCTGTGTTTTCATCAGTGATTCAGTGAGTCATTTATTCAACTGACTTTATTGGTGCTTCTCAATTCGATCACTATGTCCTAATCTAGGCTGTTACGTCATAAAACACCGCCGAAGGCCATCTCAATTTGAAGGATCCTGAGAAGTAAGCCTTTGTTTCACGTGTTCTCTTACGAGAGGTTCTCTCGTACTGCGTACTTGCATTACGCAACAGGTAAAGTCATCTTTGCTCGAGATATGAAGCCAAAAATGTATCCTAAATTTTGTATATATTGTCAACGCAGTGTAGCAGCAGGCTGACCTAGAGCAGGCTGTCTAGCGTGCTCATTGGCTGCCTCGCGCGCTTCGCGTAGCCCGCCAGAATGGGGGTGGCTTAGCATATAAAAGGAAGGGCTCAGGGGCTGCTGAACTGATTTTTCATCTCTTCTGCGAAGCTCTACGCATCTATGGACTCTGAGAGAAGCCGCCATCGAAACAAGCGACCAGCAAGTTTATGACAGCGTCTGAGGAAGCCGGCCGTCTTCGCCACCTTCAGCCATCCGTGCCTGCTACGCTATCCGTCTTCGCCCTCCCCGTCTCCGACCGACAGTCAGGTATATCAATACACCGTCTTGCTGTTCGGCCTGTCTTTAGCACCCCGTACATTTACGAAATGCATGGACACGACCGTCGCTCCCCTGAGAAGTCAGGGCATGCGAATTTTGAACTATTTGGACGATTGGCTGATTTTAGCACAGTCGGAGATAGAACTCATATCTCACAGAGCAGTGCTTCTCAGTCATCTGGAAAGCTTGGGTCTCACGGTCAATTGGACCAAGGCCTCATTGCTGCCCCGTCAGTCAGCATCTTTTCTGGGAATAGAGCTGGACTCTGTGGCCATGACGGCCCGCTTGTCGACACAGCGTGCACGCTGTGTTCGGCATCTGGCACCGTTTTTCCAGAAGGGCAGCGTTGTTCCTCTGAAAATATTTCAGAGAATGTTGGGCTATATGGCTTCAGCTGCAGCAGTGCTCCAGCTGGGTCTACTGCGTATGCGCCCTCTACAAAGCTGGCTGAACGCTCGAGTGCCTCACCGAGCCTGGGCTGCCGGCGGCGCGCAAATCAGAGTGACTCAGAGCTGCGTTTCAGCTCTGCAGCCCTGGTTAACGGCCGAATGGTACCAGCTGGGAGTGACAATGGGAGTCGTCTCGTACCGAAAAGTTATCTCGACGGACGCATCCAACCTAGGTTGGGGTGCTTTGTTCGAGGGCAGACCGGTCTATGGCCTCTGGTCAGACCAGGAGAAAAGCCTTCACATAAACTGTCTAGAAATTATTGAAACACTTCCTCCCATCCCTGCAGGGCCACCACGTATTGGTCCGCACGGACAACATGTCTGTGGTGTCCTACGTGAACCGCCAGGGCGGTGTCAGATCCAGAACTCTCTGCACTCTGGTGGAACGCCTCCTCGTTTGGGCTCAGCGCTCACTGCGCTCGCTCAGAGCCGCGCATGTGCCGGGCTACCTGAACGTTGGCCCAGACAAACTGTCCAGAGACAAGGTTCCCACGGGGGAATGGTCCTTGCACCCGCAGACAGTCCAGTCGCTTTGGCGTCTTTTTGGCAAAGCAAAAGTCGACCGGTTTGCGTCAAAAAGCTCATTACCCAAGCTTGGCCCAGCTGCCCGCTGTACGCGTTCCCTCCGGTCTCACTTCTGCCTCAGGTCATCAGGAGAATCAGGGAGGTTCGCCCCTCAGTGCTTCTCATAGTCCCGCGATGGTAGAACCAGACGTGGTTCCCAGAACTGATGCGGCTGTCAGACTTAGCCCCATGGCCGATCCCGGCGAGGAGAGATCTCCTCTCTCAAGCCGGCGGTTCGATTTGGCATCCTCATCCAGAGCGCTGGTCTCTGCATGCATGAATAATCAATCATGAATAATCATGGATACCTGTTGCTCTGCCGGAAGGGGTTGTGAACACGATCACGCAGTCTAGAGCTCCCTCTACGAGACAGCTCTACGCGTCCAAATGGTCTGTGTTTACTAAATGGTGCACTTACAAAGGTTTGGACCCACAAACTTGTGGGGTTTCGTGGGTGTTTTGCTTCCTTCAAGAGCTGCTGGATATGGGCAGGTCCCCCTCCACGCTCAAAGTATATGTTGCGGCCATTGCGGCGTTCGCAGAGTCGACACACGGCCAGGTAATAGGAAGGAACGAGCTCATCATCCGCTTCCTAAAAGGAGCCAGGAGGATGAATCCGCTGCGGCCCCCATCGGTTCCTATCTGGGATCTTTATCTGGTCCTGGAGGCCCTGAAAGCGCATCCCACTGAACCCTTGCACTCTGTGGATCTGAAGCACCTCGCGCTCAAAACCGCGTTTCTGATTGCCCTGTCATCAGTTAAACGTGTGGGTGACTTACACACGTTATCTGTTAACGCCGTGTATCTCGAGTTTGGACCAAATGACTCTAAAGTTGTCCTTAAACCGAAACATGGCTATGTCCCCAAAGCAATCGGCACCCCCTTCAGAGCACAGATCATTTCACTCTCGGCTTTGGCGGCATCCGGCAGCGAGGTTGGCGTTAACCTCCTCTGCCCTGTCAGAGCGGCGAGAATTTACATCACGCGCTCCGCCGCCTTCAGGCGCTCGGAGCAGCTTTTCGTTTTGTTTGGTGGGCACACCAAGGGTCTCGCTGCCTCGATACACAGTCTGTCCAGTTGGATAGTGGATGCTATTGCGACAGCTTATGCGTCTAAAGACCTGCAATGCTCTCTGGGCATCAGGGCTCATTCCACCAGAGGCATGGCCTCCTCGTGGGGTTGGTCCAGCGGAATTTCTATTCATGACATTTGTACTGCGGCAGGCTGGGCCTCCCCCTCTACATTTGTTTGGTTCTATAACCTGGAAGTTCCCGCCCTGCAGGCTAGACTTCTATCAGTCTAAGTTTCGATTCGACTCCCCTGGTTGAGCTGCACTATAAGGGTCTATATTTTTATATATCCCCTACTGTGTGCTTATGTAAATGTGCGGGCCCACTCTGTTGGCCGCCTTTTTCCCACTTATCTGTGTCCCCCTGGGCGTTCCTCCCGGGGCGTTCCCCCCTGGGACTTATGTAGTGGATGCTTGGCGCGCACGCCGTTGAAAAGGGGTTCCCGTTGCGTAATGCAATTATGCAGTACGAGAGAACCTATCGTAAGAGAACGTAACCTCGGTTCTCTCTGGATGAGGGAACGAGTACTGTGTAACCTGCTGTGATCGCGCCCCGAGCTCACTTCGCTTCAGGCGATGAAAAACCAGTTAAGCAGCCGCTGAGCCCTTCCTTTTATATGCTAAGCCACCCCCATTCTGGCGGGCTATGACGCATGAGGGCGCGACGTCACGCCCAGCTCAGTGGTAGGCTGCTGCAGTTGCCACGAGGCAGCCAATGAGCACGCTAGACAGCCTGCTCTAGGTCTGCCTGCTGCTACACTGCGTTGACAATATATACAAAATTTAGGATACATTTTTGGCTTCATATCTCGAGCAAAGATGACTTTACCGTTGCGTAATGCAATTACGCAGTACGTTCCCTCATCTAGAGAGAACCGAGGTTACGTTAGGTAACCAAGTACGTTACTAGTAACAATTACAAAAGATACTAGTGTCTAATAAATAGGTACTAGTATCTATTGAATAAGTACTAGTAGCTAATTAATAAGTACTAGTGTCTAATTAATAGATACTAGTTTCTAATGAATAAGTACTAGTATCTAATATATATGTACTAGTCACAATTGGAATACATACTAGTCAGAACTGAATAGTTGATATCTGAATGACAGATCCCATAGAAGTCAATGGCAAAACATTTCATTTGTTACTAACAAAAGACTGTTACTAGTCACTATTGAAATATGTACTAGTATCTAATGAATAAGTACTAGTATCTATTTAATAGGTAGTATCTAATTAATAAGTACTAGTATCTAATAATAAATACTAGTAACTAATTAATAAGTACTAGTATCTATTAAATAAGTACTAGTATCTATTAAATAAGTACTAGTATCTAATGAATAAGTACTAGTATCTAATAAATAAGAACTAGTATCTAATGAAAATGTGCTAGTATCTAATAAATAAGAACTAGTAATGAATAAGTTCTATTCTCTAATAAATAAGAACTAGTATCTAATGAATAAGTACTAGTATATTTAAAAAAGGTACTAGTACCTATAAGAATAAGCACTAGTATCTAAAGAATAGGCACTAGTAGCTAATGAATAAGTACTAGTACTTAATGGAATAGATACTAGTATCTAAAAAATAAGTAAGTACTAGTAGCATGAAAATAGAGACTAGTCGGATTAAATGTTAATGTACTAGTATTTATTATTATCGAAAAACATAGTTCTTCAACAGATACACATTTAGTACACCAACTTACTGTCTGAATTACATGTATTCAAAGTCCATTCCTATGCAATGGTATGAGCTTAGTAAATAAGTAGATACAGTCCATGTACAGAGGTGAGCGGGTTGCAGTTGTTGTGTGTGAGTGAAATAATGATAGATTAATTACAACAGTTGATAGAGGCAGTAATTAAGGAAACAGCAGGATGTGGATGTGTGTGCATTGATTTATGACCTGTGCTTGAGGGGTTGTTCTCCAGCGACAGCATGAGTGTATGCATGTGTGTGTTTCTGTATCTTTGTGTGTCACTATATCAAATTTATGACTCATACATCAGATCCTATCCTTCCCTTTGTTGGTGTCATAAAACAGCTTATATGGTCACAGTGTAGCTGATCCATAACTCACTTCTTCCCCTCTGTGGAGATCTGGGTCTAGAGAGACGTGTGTGTGTGTGTGTGTGTGTGTGTGTGTGTGTGTGTGTGTGTGTGTGTGTGTGTGTGTGTGTGTGTGTGTGTGTGTGTGTGTGTGTGTGTGTGTGTGTGTGTGTGTGTGTGTGTGTGTGTGTGTGTGTGTGTGCATCTGAGAAGCAGAAATAAAGTTGTCTTAAAGAAATTGACATTTATCACTAAATGGTTAAAATATTGCTTCTAATGAGGATGTGGCCTGACAGGTGTCTTTTACTCCAGCTTACAGTAGTTCTAGAGTGGCTGTATTCTGTGTGCCCACAAAAGAAGAAAATAATGGCTGTAAAAAGCATATGGTCTAACTAACGTGATGAATATTTTCAAATATTGGTTGATTTGCTTGTTTTTGTTCCTTCATGTTTCCTTCAGTTCTCAGCGTTTATGTATCATGAATAATGTTTCACTCTTGCTTTCTCTCCCTCATTAGCTCAGCAACATCTGTGTGTTTTTAGAACACAGAGGATCTCTTGAGAAAAGCTCTGAGGAGGACACACCAGGCTAATCGGCCCACAGATGCCTTCTTATTTCTGCACATCACAAAGACCACAGCAGGGCTCCAGACAACCAAAATATGCGACATAAATTTTAGACAAAAATAACAATGTGCACCAATATATTCAAATCGGAAGAGCTTTGACTGAGTCCGTGTGCGGTTTTGTCTGATATCTCATTATCTGGCAAACACTCACTAGATTGGAACAACGAACACAGAGCAATCCATGTCTGATCCCCCAAAAAATATACTCTTAAACACTTTTCATGTGGCATGCTGTGTTTTAATGTTTTATCTAACGATGATTGCTTAACGATTTCTGATAATATTAGAACTAATGGTCTGAGAATTTTTTTTGTGCAAATAATGATCAATAATGCACAAAAAAGCCTATCTGTTTCCATTAAAAATATAAAGCAATTAAAAGCAATTAAAAATACTATTTGACCAGTGGAAAAGATTGAGAAAAACTTTCTCTGCAATGTATTTTATATTATTTTGATTTATGTTTTCAAAAACAAGGCATGGATAGACTACTAAATGATTTTTAGCAATGTAATGTGACGGCACATCTCATATTTACCTAATGTCTTGTACTGTTAAACATGGTGTAACCTGGAGGCGTTGTAAGCTCCATATATGATTATTTCAGGGAGGAGGCAGGGTGTGTGTCATGTACGCACAATCTTCCGCTGACTGGGTTTTATAAAGGGAATTTTGCACAGGTTCTGGCGTACGCATGGTTTTATAAGGCTGAATATTTTTTGTTGTATGGTATTTTTGGCTTTCAGGCGCACGTACACTTTTAGTAAGGAACCTACGCACAGTTTTATAAATGAGACCCCTGAACTTTAGCTCACTTTAGAACTTAAGCTTACATTCTGGCAATGGTCTCTCAAAGTTATGAGCAAACATTCTTCCAGTAATGTATTAGAAGTTATCTTGTCTTAAATAATGTTCTCAAAATATTAGCACAATAACAGTATTTATACATCTTTCATGGAACTTGTTTTAAAATTTTAGTTGCACATTTATCTAATGTTTTTTTTTTTATGTTTCAGAAAAATTATAAAATGTAATGTTCATATAAGCTTTTGTATGTTTTGATTGTTCAGAGAACTTTCGGAAATAACATTCTCATAACTTAAAGGGATAGTTCACTTTGAAATTAATTATTGATATGTTTTAGCTTACCTCAAGGGCATCCAAGATGTAGGTGTCTTTGTTTCCACAGTATTTTCAATTTTGATATTTTTAGGTCAAACCGTTCTTGTCTGACAGTCATATCATGCAGGTCTATGGGGTCCACCTCAAAGAGCATGCACAGACAAGTCCAAATTAAACATGATTTAATGACTCGTAAATGTAAGTACACATTGATGGCCTAAGACACGAAACGAGCGGTTTGTGTGAGAAAACGAACAGTATTTATATTGTTTTTACCTCTTGTACAGCCATGTCCAAGTGATCTGAGGGCGCGGGCGCTTCCTTCTGTGTGACGTGTACGCAGACTGGTGCATAGATATATATACACTAGATGTCACATTAAAGACATTCGTTCCAATGAACTGCCGTAGCCAAGGCGACGTCTAGTGTATACATCTGCACACGTCACACACCAGGATGCACTCGCGCCCTCAGATCACTTGGACATGGCTGTGTTACAAGAGGTAAAAACTATATAAATACTGTTCGTTTTCTCACACAAACCGCTCGTTTCGTGTCTTAGGCCATCAATGTGTACTTACATTTACGAGTCATTAAATCATGTTTAATGTGGACTTCTCTGTGCATGCTCTTTGAGGTGGACCCCATAGACCTGCATGATATGACTGTCAGACAAGAACGGTTTGACCTAAAAATATCAAAATTGAAAATACCGTGGAAACAAAGACACCTACATCTTGCCCTTGAGGTACTGTAAGCTAAAACATATCAAAAATGTATTTCAAAGTGAACTATCCCTTTAACGCTCTTCATGAGTTAAAAGGGTCAAGCTGCTGAGGCTCGCGGCTCGAGCCAGTCGTGGGGATCTCAGGCGGAGCTGCTTGAGGAATGTGAGCAAGTTCCCCTCACTTCTCTGCTCTGTGGTCCTCATGCCTGAAACGGAAGCCCGCTCAGCGGCTTCTTCCATGGAACATGAGGACTCATTGCTCACTCATGAATTTGACGATTTATAAAGTGTGGAGTCAGTAGAGGCAGACATGTGTAAAAAATCTGTTTCCTGCTCCATGCAGCATAATGTTGAATACAATGAGCTAGTAAAGCTTATGACTCGTAGTCAGACTGAGCTTGGAATGGTCTGGCTTAGACAAGCGATATCTGCGCAGTCATAAGTGCACTACTCCGATGAGCCTTCCATTTCTTTTAGACCTGCACACTGATGTGTCAGGCTCATGGGAACATCCATTCTCTGCTCACGTGGCCCATTCTGCTTCAAGTTATTATATTGTAGAGGGGCTGAGTGAGTGGTGTTATGGGAGGATGCTGCAGGTGGAGAAGAATTTAGCAAGTTATCTCTCCCGGAGACATCCTCATCGATGAAGGCTCCCGTTTTGCCCTCTGAGCCATTTCAGATGACATCAAGGTTGGTGAGCAAAGAGTATTTGGTGGCTGGTCAGACTGGTGGAGCTTTGCATACTATGTTTAAAAGCCTACCAGGCAGATCTGCTTAAGGACCTGGATCAGGGGGAGGGATTATCCCCTGAGGCGGTCTCCAAACTGCGCATGGCCACGGATTTAGCTCTCCGAGCTACCAGGGAAGTTGCTCATTGCCTTGGATGATCTATGGCTGCTCAGATTCAAGTACAACATCATGCTGGTCCCAGGAAAACAACTGGTCACTGCAGATGTCACGAGCGCCATCGGGACCTGAAAAATCAACAGAAAATGAAACATTGAAGAACGAGAGTTTTCGTGGATCTCGTAGTTCAACAAATCCCTGCAACAAAAACAAAACTATAAAAAAAAATCCAGGAAACGCAGAACGAGGATCTAACCTGCCACCAACCAAAACGGTATATGCAAAAAGTCTGGCCAGAAAACGGTGTCGGAACATCTCATGTCATACTGGCCTAATAGAGCTGATATCCTTGTAGCCAATGGGAGCCACTGGAAGGAGAACAGATTCTGGTTCCAAAATCCATGCAGAGAGAGATGCTCGAGAGACTTCATCAGGGTCATCAAGGAATGCATTGCGAGAGCACAGCAAACTATATGGTTACCTGGTATAATAAGAGACATAAGAGAGTTAGTGGAGTGATGCGACATCTGCTGTCAGCATTCACAGCAGAAAACAGAGCAAATAATAAGGGTCAATAAGGTCAATAGTCCCAGTTCCACCTAAATCTCTCACACCAAGATGGCCAGACCTAAAAGTGTTCACAAAAGAAAGACGTGATTTTAAAAGAAAAACAACCTATGAGTTGAATATTAGCATATGAAGACCTGCTGTCAAGAAAAGGGCAGAATAAACCCTTCAGCAGAGTCAGGATTGTCCAGGCAGAACATATATCTGGGATTATTAGTAGACATTGATTCAAATACAATATACAGTACATATTAAAATACAAGCTTCTGTTACTTTATTGCACTATATTGTATTAAAATTCAAGATTTTAAACCATGCATAATCTTAATCGGAGTATGAGTGATTGGAAATAAAGCTCATTTTTAATGAGCAGGGAAATATCAGAACTTTAAATAAATTACATATTTACATGCTTAGAGCAGCTGTGTTGTAAGAATATACAGGGAAACTTCAGTTTATTCATTGAAATAAGATCCATTATATTGTTTATGGTGAAAAGTGTTGATGTAATGACTTAAAAGTTGTTGATTCTTTCCTGTAGGAGGATGGATCTCACGCGGTATCAGTCTGATACATATTAGAATCTCCTTGTATAAGAAACATGGATGGAACATAATCCATTGACAAGCATTCCAGTGGTTAGAGTTTGCCCCATGGTCAGATATGTTTAAGTGCTTAAAAGTAGTTAATTCTATCCTATGGGAATGGATCGTAACCATTATCAGTTTGCTAAAAAATGAGAACCTCCTTTTATAAGAAACATGGGTGGAACAAAATCTAGTAGCAATCAATCCAAGCACTGCTGGTCAGAAACTGCAGTCACATGTGGCTCGGCAGATAAATATATCTCAGTGTGTTTACACTGACATCAATTTTATCTCTAGATTGTCAGGTCACTGTGCTTTTCGTCATTAGTAGGCGTTCATATTGCTGGATTACCTAATGTCATTGGTACAGTAGGCTGCAGAACTTGCCATAGCATTTGTAGGCAGAGGTACATCATAGAAAATCATTGAAATCACTCATAGTTACATTACCTCTTGAATAGGCTCCTTAATGCACAGATAGTCGATGAAAGGACACACACATCTGCAGAGTTCTATACCATATTTGATATTACCCAATGAGATGCTATGAACAGAAAATTGACTCTGCATCCCACCTACTTACCGCTGATTTAGCTATTGCATTTCCCATCATCACCCATCGTTTCACTAAATGTTTAAAATGAGCAGCATTTGTTCTTATCAGCATATCAGTATTTGTACAGACATACTGTATTGTTTAGTATAACTACAATGTTAAATGTTGTAACATTTATCCAGCAGCCATATCACCCTGTAGCCAAGACTGGTTGCCCACTGAAGCTAAGCAGGGCTGAGCCTGGTTAGTACTTGGATGGGAGACCTTCTGAGAAAACCAGGTTGCTGCTGGAAGAGGTGTTAGTGAGGCCAGCAGGGGCGCTCACCCTGTGGTCTGTGTGGGTCCTAACGCCCCAGTATAGTGACGGGGACACTACACTGTCAAAGAGCACCGTCCTTCGGGTTGAGACGTTAAACCGAGCTCCTGACTCTCTGTGGTCACAAAAAATCCCAGGATGTCTTTCGAAAGAGTAGGGGTGTAACCCCGGCATCCTGGCCAAATTTGCCCAGTGGCCTCTGTCAACCATGGCCTCCTAATCATCCCCATATATATATATACTGTATACTAATTGGCTACATCACTGTCTCCTCTCCACCAGTAAGCTGGTGTGTGGTGGGCGTTCTGGCGCAATATGGCTGCCGTCGCATCATCCAGGTGGATGCTGCACATTGGTGGTGGTTGAGGAGATTCCCCCTTCTATGTAAAGCGCTTTGAATGCCGAGAAAAGCGCTATACAAATGTAATGATTATTATTATTATTATTATTATATTATTATTATTTTGAGCTACCACCCAGTTCTTCATTTCTGAAATAATATTTCAGTCTTACAAGTAAAAACATCAATTTGATGTTTCAGCTACTCTGACAATTCAGCAGATTTCTTGAATAATGTGTGGACTAAACACAAACAAGTCCATTTGACAATTTTTTTTGCTGTAAATGAGCACAAGTCAGGCAAAACATCTGAGGTACAGTATTGTGAAAACCTATTCAACATAATATTTACTATTTTACATGTTTATTTATCTTTCAACAGTCTTTTATGACACGATGGAAACTTGAGTGTATTGAGTATTAAGAACACTGAGGTTATCCATTCTCACAGGTATTAGTCTCAGGTAAAAGTTTTAATCTCTAGTTAAAACAACCTCATTGAAAGGAGAATTAAAGCCATCTGACTGAACACTGTCAAATTTGATTAGGGCTAGTCATGCTAAATAGACCTCAGTCACCAATATGTATGTCATTCCAATTACCAGTAACCTTTTTTTGCTAATGATTAAGGACATGAAAAGGCAAGCTTTATGACTGACTAATTGGCAATACAAGACTTCTGAGGTCAAGATTTAGATACCAGATGTTTTTGTACCAACATAAAATGTGTTTAGTATCTATCTCCAATGTTTAATAAATGCAGAGCTTAACAAAAAACTTTGAAGCAGTTACAGTCCTTTACAGTTTGCACATTATCCTTTGCTATATAAACAAGTCACATATTTAATCTGAAACGTAGAAACTTGGCTTTTCACATAGAAAATTGATTGATTTATTGAAGTTTATTACGAGCAATAAAAAAAAAATATATATATATATTCATATATATATATATATATATATATATATATAACACAATATAAAAACATAGAATGGTTTATCTCCCATATGCATCTTTAGATCTGTTGTGTATTTATGCAAATTAGCACATACATAATTAGATTATGCTCCATTTGCCCATGTTAACAAACAATTTAAAAAAAATGTGTAATACATTTTTTTGTCTTTTGTCTTGATGCAAGTAATAAACTCAGTATTTTCATGGTGATATCTAAAGGTTAAATTTTTTCTTCGGGGCTTTTTGTTCCTTACTCAGGACATATTGAGGATACAAAATCAGTTCAGATTGCTTCTGTTGCAATTTGTTTAACCTTTTTTCATAAAATGACTGGACTAATAAGGTTGGCCAAGAACAACGTGGCAATGGACAGTGGTGACCGAGCTGGAAGAAATGGGGTTCTCATGGGGAGAAGCACAGTTCACAGCTCAGGCCAGACCTAAATGGAAAGAGCTAGTAGCAGCCTTATGTCTCACACAGGACGAAGAGGATTAAGTTAAGTTTCACATAGAAAATCCTAGGAAAAGGCCACTAGTTGGCAAACATGGGCATATTTGGGTCACCAACTAATCCAAGAGAGGATTTTGTCAGATTTCACAGCTAATCCAATTGTAATGAAAGGTGCATATTTATCAGGCTTTTGAAGGCAATAATGAATGACATGAATTATATATAACCTTTGGTATGAAATTATATCTTGGGGCTCTTAATATACCCTGAGAAGCAGCTAAATTTGTCATTTTCTATTTCCACTTTATCACTAGTTCTGATAGCATTCTTTTATCTCACATATTAATTTAATTAGGGCCTATTCGAATTAAGCTTTGACTATATTGCAGAACAACTTAGGGACAGTTGTGTCGCATTTGAGGACATATTCTCCAAGAATCCAGTCACGCAGGTGTATCACAAGCACAGGCCCATTTACAGCTGCTCCAACGTTAATGTTACACAAAATCAGGCAGTAATAGTCAAGCTCACACTTGAATGTGTAAATTACTTTCAAATGTGTTTCTTTTATTTTCAGAGATCTCAGCAGATTTACTTTGATATGAATATTATATGTGAGATGCTTTGGCTAATGACCAGGATGATGCATTTTTTATCAATGTGATGAAATAACACGTTTTCAGACACAAGAAAAGCCATTACTCCACAGTCAGAAATAATCTGTATTCTTGCATCATATTGCACTCAATTGCATTAACTTCTTTATTACATTTTCAATCTGTACAGAAGATAAACCCGTGCAAGATATTTATTCCTTTTTCATTCACTAAGCTGTGAATGGTAGATAACAATTTCTAAATTGTTTTTGTGGGTTCAGATTTCTTGGACTGTGGTCAGAAAGGGTTTGTTTACTTGTCTGACTATTATTTGTAAAACGTGTTATAGAAATACAGCCTTTAATCATTTTGGTCACAAAGCAGCACTTTTGTAATTTCAGAAAATCGTGTGAATATGTGTGCAGCATATGTGCAGAAATGTGTTTAGAACAGTTTGACAGATGTGTGAAGTCATGTAATTGCTCACTGCAGATGTAGAGACCTTGTAAATGGCATAATAACACCTTTTGCACACATACACAGCCACATTCAGCGAATCTTGGGTGACATACAGTTGTTGTTTTCTCTTCATGAAAAATAAAAATAATGGAAAGTCTCCAGAGGCTAATTGTAAATCTACCTTTCTTTCTCTCACCTTCTTGTAAGCCTAAAGCGCAGACTTGTATGTGTGTAAGGGAGAGAGAAAAGAGAGAAAATGAGTGTTTGATAGCATGAAAGCAGTCCTACAGATGGAGCCTAAATAAAGCCCTATTAGTCTAAATTAGTCCATCACACATCTGCACTCCGGGGAGGCTGATTTTTTTACATTGCTGGGCTCCTTTCAGTGTCAAGCGGATCTTGACAGTACATTTATTAGATGATAACCTTTATCTAACCAGGAGGTATGTTAGCCTAAATTGAAAACTCCATTTTTAAAAGATGGCTGGATATGACAGACGGATCAAATGACTGATCGAATTTTACACTGCTATCATTGAGACCATTCTCACCTAATCAATCACTGTCTGGTTTGGGGCCACGTCTGCCCACATCAAGGACAAGCCACGGCACATTATTAAATCTGTAGAGCGCATTATGAGTTTCACCTACTCTAAACAACCTCAGGGCAAGGAAGAGTGTAAGGAGGTCCAAAGCCCACCTGCCCTCCCCCACACCAACCATCTCCTTTTTCAAGCTCTTCTCTCAGGTCAGTCAGAAAAAAAGACTAGCAAAACTGATGCTTTTACACCAACAACTGAACAGTGACTTAGATATTCTCCTTTAATGTTGACATTACCTACAATGCCCGGCTAATGTGTGAAAATAAATATTCTGCATACTGATGAGCTCTATTTATTATATTTTGTACTGTTCTAAGGCCATTGTGTGGTTGTTTCCCCACCATCACAACTAATTCCTACATGTAAACATGACTGCCTGATATTAACATTACTGTGAGGTAGAATGATGGATGGACACAGGTCAGAGAGTCCTCCAAACAGTCAGACATCTGAGATGATCAAAGAGATGAAAAGACCAAAGAGTTTATGGGACATTACAGCACAGGGAAGGTGCATTACTTTTACCAGTGCAGCAGCAGTACAGCTGCTTCAGCTTTTATGTGGCCTTTGTAGTACTATGATCGTATTTAGCGTGTTATTTACCTGTTTTTCAGCTCCATCTAGGTGGCCTCCATTCATTCGTATTATTAAGGAGATCTATAATATCTATAACAGCACTGATTGGCTGACAAGTTCACTGTCCCAAACTCTTCAATAGTGACTATCCTCCTGAGTGTGAGTGATGTCAAGGGCAATGGACAGGCAAAAAATTTAAGTCCAAATGACCGTTCGCAAAGACCAACCCCCTTTAGTTACTGTTGCTACATCCGACAAGCCATGGTGTTCTCATGCCACACATCATGTTCTCACGCAGTGAAAAATACATCTCCAAGCAAAGAGGACACTGATAACGCTGTGACAGAGAGGACAGAGCAGGTTACTTATGACATGAAACAAAGTCTCAACTTTCAAATTTTGTCATTTTTTAAAGAAATTGAAACAATAAATACCGTTTTGTGGCTTTTTAATTTGTCGTGACAGATCGCTGTAGCGCCTTAGTCAAAGCTGCTCGTGAACCGATTATCTCTTCCTTCTAGTTAATTTATAGCATCAAATAAACATGAATGAACATCAGAAGGAATCTTCTTGCAACCGCAGAAAGACATCAGTACACAAGTCCAGTAACGTTAATCTTCTAGCTCTCCTAGCTGCTTTGTCGCCACATGCCTATCCTGTTTTCAGAAAAACCTCATTACCCAGTGCAGTGCAATCCAATATTCAAGAAAGTTAGATCACATAGAAAATACAAGATGGAATGTAACTTGAGAGAGAAGAGTGTGTTTGTGTTTGTGTATGTATGTGTTCTGTTCTACAAACTAGAACACTGAAATATTAACCCTTTCACACGTAAGTTTAAAATATTCTAACTGACCCCCCCAGCATGAGTTTTTCAAGGCGACCGTTATTTAGAACCTGTCACTTTATCGTTTCCATGGTGACGTGTCATGTGTTGTCACGTGACACAGCGAAACCACAACACAGGGCTGAATGAATGATGATCTGCTTTTATGTAATTTTTCTTTTTTGATTTAAAATATTCACAAATGTGTTAGATATAGCATGAAACACTGATATTCCGATTGTCAAATATGTGCATGTGGATGTGTTTGGTTGTTTAAACACCTTTATAACGATCGCGTTAGTTGAGCTGTATTCACGATGGGCGGCCCCATGTTAGTTTGTGCCACAGTTCAGAGAATCGGATCTGTTGGATTTACAACACGTCAAATCCTCCACTTCTCACGAAATACATGAAAGTGGGCCGTTGAACTGGGAAAAGAATAGGGTAAAATGTAAAGCTACTTACACAATGTGTATCTTTTTTACACATTGTTGGATTACTGTTGCCGCTTCCATAGACATCATCAGTGTGTATTTTACAAACTCAAATTCATTGTTTTGCTAGTACGTAAGTGATTTTAAATGTCTGAAACCTAAAATAAATATTATGTGGTTGAAAACACTGAATAATTGTGATATATGACAAGCGCTGAGCACGTCCGTCTCTGGCTCAGCGCCAGTCAACGCGCGAAAGTACGTTTGAATTTAGCAGTTGATCACGTGATGCACTGACCGTTCTAATCACACAGCCAAGGACCAGCCAAGACTGATCACACCAGTGTGATTGTACGTGCGAAAGGGTTAATAAATAATAATTATTTGTGTTTAGGTTGAGTTGCGCATTTAATGCCTTGTTGCGTTACATTGTATTAGGAAAATAGCAATGTTGAAAACATTATTTTCAAATTGCAATTCTTAAATTAAATGTGAAACCTACTTGCTTCTTTGGTTATGAATATTTGGTTATTTGTATATATATATATATATATATACATATACATATACATATATAATTTGCATTCAGTTTCTTTTGTTCCCATTTAAGTATCACTGAGGCTAGAAATCTCCCCACGAGAGGACATTGGTGAAATATAGGGTGGATATTTGCTCATTTTACAAAGCTATGTACAGCAGATTTTCACAATTTACTGTACAATAACAATAACGTCTCAGGTTACGACTGTAACCCTAGTTCACTGAGAATGGAACGAGATGATGCGTCGATAATGCTTTGGGAACACTCCTGCGTGATTGCGTCTGAAGCACTTGTGTCAACGAGTCCAATGGCGAGAGTGGGGGAAGTGGGTCTGAGCCACCACTGTAAGGGTCTCATGTACAGTAAGCCAAAGGGTATCACATTGGACACTGCTGCCATGAGGCCAAACAGTTTCTTGAACTGTTTCACAGTGCGTGACTGACCTAGCTTCAACTCTTTTGTGGCTGTGAGGATAGCAGCCACACATCGTGACTGAATCCCATACCACACCAAGGAAAGTGGTTCTCTGTAATGGAGAAAGCACACTCTTCTTGGCATTGAGTCTCAACCCCAATTTCGTCATCTGAGCGAGGACGACATCTCGATGCCAAACCGCTAACTGCTCTGATTCCTCCAGAATGAGCCAGTCATCGATGTAGTTCAGAATGCGTAGCCCTGCAGCCTGGCGGGGCCAGAGCTGCATCTATGCACTTTGTGAACGTGTGGGGTGATAGAGCTAGACCGAATGGAAGCACCCGGTAATGAAGCTAGCGCAAGTTCTGCAAGGAAGACTCAATCGTTCACGTCACTAATTACCTTCTCATCTATCCAATCATATAATTTTTACTGTAGCATAAAAGGGTAGTACTTACACATGTCTGAGTTCGCAGATGCTGTCGCTCCAGTTACCACCATCCTCCCCGCCTCCACTAAGACGGGGACCTTTCTTTCAACCCCCCTACTCCACCAAGTCGGGTCCAATGTTCTTTTTCTCCATCCACCCCGCCACCACCAGATGGCCCCTTTCCTTACTTCGCGGGGGTGGGCTGCGCCCCTGCCTTCGTCTTCAAGCGGGACACGCAGATTGGACACAGTCTGGATGGAATGCTGAATTTATACATTAATGTAACTAATGAAAGTCAGATAAGCAAATTTAAATGCAGAGCCAACTTATTTAATTCCTCATAATCAAACAGCAAAAAATCAACCAGAACAAGTTAATATAGTGCCGATAGTGAACACACAATAAATATAAATGCATTGCATTTGCTATCAACCACTGGATTCTTATTGCAGTCTTTTTTTTAAATAATCAGTAGCATGGGGAAACTCCCGATAGTGAACACACGTCGGTAATGTTTATGAATGAGCGTAGCCCGTCCACTATTATTCTTATTGCAGAACCTGTAATCTACGCGCTGCCTCAGCTCACACGAGATCCGAGATCGAGTAACATAATCTTTATTGCAGACCAGTAATCTACGCTTTGCCTCAGCAAACATGAGATCCGAGCCAAAGAATCTTTATTGACTTTCTTCCCTCGAGAAGAAAGCCATCAGGAGCCTAGCTAAAACTCTCGATAGTGCAAATGTTACATGTCGGGAATTTATGAATGACCACTGTCAATCTCCTTTTACTAGAGCTGACCGTGCATGCTCCCCCAAACAAACAACACATGAATCTCTTGTGTCCCCACTCGTAATGAAGCGGAGGCAGGGAGGAACACGCGATCCAAAGCTGTTTGCTCCCGATATTCCTGTCTTGATATATATTAAATGCTTGTGGTTGTGTGGACATGCATCGATGCTCAGCACCTCTACCTCCTCAGAGATAGACTGCTGAAACACCGGGCTCTCTAACCAGGGTGGAAGAAGCCACGGCGCGGGCTTTCGATCCTAGAGAGAGAGAGCGCTGTATCCCTCGGGTAAAGCCAGAGAAAAGGCGGAGTCCGCCTCTAACCCCTCCGCGAGATCCATTTGCGAACCCCACACATACCAGCTTCCTCGGCAACACGGGGGCCGGTAGGCCTACTGTGAGGAACGTGAGCCTGAACACCATCCTCAAAGAGTGACAAGTGGGAACGGAGCGAGTAAAGCGATATAACTCGCAATGCTCATAGTCAGCACCCTTGGCCTTGAGCGCTGACAGAACATGCTCCGTTCCAAACAAATAACACATACATCGTGTGTTTATCCCCACCCATAAAGAAAGAGGGAAGGGAGGAACACACAATCTTTGTTTTGTTCGCCATAATAGGCTACTGTATATGCTTGTGACTGAAATAGTGACAGACAACAATAAATAAGATAGACAGTATGTAACACAGAGCGCTAGATGAGGCACAAAAGCTAGCGCAGTTCTAAACCGGATGTCACCCGCCCGTGACGCCCACTCTCCATTGGAATAGTTGACACAAGTGCTTCAGACGCAATCACGCAGGAGCGTTCCCAAAGCGTCATTGACACATCGCGAGTTCCCTCGAAAGGGAACTGATTAGTGTTAATTTTTCACTGTGTTTGTTGCCCTTTTGGCTGAGTTATAATGTTCAGTGTCTCTGTCATATTTGTTTGTGTTTTGGATAGACTTTGCTAAGAGACTTTGCATACTGCTTGCACCAAGTAAAGTAACAAATAGCGTCTTGACTAAGTAGAGCAAATATAGGGATAGTTTCTATTCACACAAAGTGTAAATGGAAGTAAAATGCTGTTTGTGCAGTACTAAAGGTAGAATATCTGAGCAACAGTGGGCGGAGTTGATGAAATAGCCTTTGCAAGAACCTTTAAATATATGCACAGTTTAAATAGACACTGCATTTTTATTGGTGGGGTCTACATTTATAATGATTACTCTTTACAAGGTTCTGGAAGACCACTTATATGTAGGCATAATGACACCTGAAATACACTACACTAATACTAGAACACTAAGGTTCTACTTGATTTGTAGATCAGTGAGGGTTCAAGAAATACTGTTAAACTGTAAAATCCCTTTGTTCAGCTTCTCTAGACTTCTCTAGACTAAATGAAAGTGAACCGAGAGGACATGCTCAATCAGTGGCCACATAAATCACACTTACACCTATATGTACTGTGATCACATACTAGCCTCCTTCTTCAATTCGCCATTATGACTCCATCTGATCCATCTGATTTCCCATCACTCTAATTTTCACTTTAACTTGTGCTAAAAAGATCAAAGAAGATGACAACAGATCCATCATTATAATATAATTCATACTGTCTGATGTCTACCATCACATTTATATACTTTTTACTTTTATAGATAACATAAGAAAAAACGTCTCAGGTTACGTATGTAACCCTGGTTCCCTGAGAGGGAACGGAGACGCTGCGTTGAGACGCGGTGGGAACGCCTTGCGTGATTGCGTCGTGAAGCACATCTAAAATCAGTCCAATGGAAACGGGAGACGTCATGGGCGGGGTGACGTCACCGACCAGGAAGCTATAAAGCACTCCCGCGATCAGAGAACACTAGCTTTGAAAAAGCCTGAAGCAAGATGATCACAGGTATGCAGGGAGTATGGCAAAGCAACGCAGCGTCTCGTTCCCTCTCAGGGAACCAGGGTTACATACGTAACCTGAGACGTTCCCTTTCAAGGGAACTCGAGCTGCGTTGAGACGCGGTGGGAACCCTATACCCACGACGCCATATGACAAATGCCTGTACTGTATGAAGACCATGCGCACACTAGAAACAAGCCCCCTAGACCCTGGAGTGGAGTCTAGGTCCAAGTCATAAAAAAATAGACAACTGTATGCGGTAAGGACATCCTGCCGCATTACAGATGTCGTGGAGAGAAACTCCTGAATTTAAAGCCATACTCCTAGTAGAGTGGGCCCGGACAGCCAAAGGTGAAGGCTGTCCAGCCGCTACATAAGCAAGTGAGATAGCCTCAACTACTCGCTTGCTCAATATCTGTCTTTAGCTTTTCCTGATTAAGGTGGAGGACAGAAGACCTGCAGCACAATTGACCCGCAAATTGAGTAGGGACCTAGGAATACAACCCGGCCTGGGGTGAAGAAAGACTACCACCATACCAGGTGCAAATCCAAGTACGTGCAGGCCTCAGCCTCATGTACCACGGAGAAGATGAAATAAGGATCTCTCCTCAGAGATAACCCAGCAAAGAAACATACATTGCAGAAATCAAGTACTGTACCATAGGGCAGATAGCAAGATTCAGAAGGTGTTCTGCACACCAGGCAGAGAACAGTATACATTTCAATTTTCAGTCCTTCTCGTGGAGGGAGCTCTAGACTGGAGTAAGGTCTCCACGACCTCAGTCGAGAGACCTGAATCTATGAGCTGGGCCCCCTCAGAGGCCGAGCCCACAGTATCCATGACTCCAGATGAGGGTAACTCCCGGGGAGCAGAGATATCGGGAAATGCGTACAGGTGTAGCCTCGACCACACCTAATACATCGCATCCAGTCCAAGCGGAGCTGGATGCGTCAGGGATAACCACAAAGGCAAAGTTTTAACCGAAGTTCTCCCAAAGAAGCTCCACCACCTCGGGGTGAAGTCTCCATTCCTCAGCCCCTGCCTCAACAGGATATCTGCTCTGATATACGAGACCATCAGTGTGTTGTCCGGAAGGACAGGCACATGGTGACCTCTCGGTTCTGACAGGAAGTATTGAGATTCTCGGAATACCGCCATCACTTCTAGCCAATTATGTGCCAAAAGGAGATGGTCCTGCCAAAGGCCCTTCGCCGAATGACCACTCATGATCACCCCCCACTTGTGAGGGGAAGCATCCGTCGATAGCATAAGCGTCAACAAGAAGCCCCAACACTAGGCCCTGGGCGAGAAGAACCAAGGTTCTTTCACATGACCGAGGCACGTAGGCATAGCCGCGTGACCTTGATCATGCGAAAACGGATTTCCCCTCGGAGAAAACCCCTTGGTCCTGAGCCACCACTGCAGGGGGTCTCATGTACAGAAGGCCAAAAGTAATAACGTTGGACGCAGCTGCCACAAGACCCAACAGTCTGAAACTGTTCCACAGTGAGTGACTGGCCTAGTTTTACCCCATTTACGGCGAATCATTTATAACACCTGGAAAAGTGGTCCTCTGAGCTGGGAGGAGCACACTCTTCTTGGCGTTGAGTCGCAACCCCAACATCTTAAATGAGACAGAACGACATCTCGATGCCGAACTGCTATCTGCTCAAATTGAGCTAGGATCAACCAATCGTCGATAGTATAATACGCAAATGCGCTGGAGTCTCAGAGGAGCCAGAGCTGCATCCACGCATATTGTAAAGGTGTGGGGTGATAAACCTAGGCCGCACGGAAGAACCCGATATTGGTATGCTTCGCCCCCGAAAGCAAACCTCAGGAACCTCCTGTGATGAGGATGGATAGATAAGCGTCCTTCACGTCTATTGTGACAGACCAGTCCTCGGGCTGAATCTGTGACACAATCATATTAGCGTAAGCATACTATGAACATGAGATTCTGAAACCTGCCGTTTAATTGACGCAGGTCTAGAATAGGACGCAACCCCTCATCCTCATTCGGAACAATGAAGAAGCGGCTGTAAAACCCTGACTGTCTGCTGGGAGGAGGAACCCCTTCTATAGCTCCTTTTTGCAAAAGTGTCAGCACTTCCTGCTCCATAACCAGAGCCTGCTCGAGGTCCACCAATGTGGGGAGGACCCCTAGAAATCTGGGCGGACGAGAACCGAACTGAATTCTGAACCCTTTTCTATAGTGTGCAGGACCCACTGAGAAATATGTGGCAGTAGTTTCCACGCTGCCAGAAATTCTGCTAAGGGCACCAGTCTCTCGAGACTGGCCTCTGGATTTGGTTGAACAGTCACTTCAGTGCCCTGAAGCGGCGAACCGGCAGGGAGGGGAACAACCGAACTGACCGTTCTACGACCCTCCTCGGAAGATCGTTTGGGGACGCTGACACCTCGGTGCCCTGAACGGAGGACCGGCAGGGAACAACCGAACTGGCAGCGCTGCGACCCTCCTCAAAGAGTCGCACCCCAGAGGTCGCCGAGGAGAAGCGATTTCTTAAAACCGTCCCTGCCCCGGAGGAACCTTCAGAAGCCTGATAGCCTCAGCGTCAGGACTTCTTGTCTAAGTTTTATTAGAGATAACGACAGTCCTCAGATCTTGCCTACCTCTAACTATCTTAGCTCCAACGACCCTCCTCGGAGGATCGTTGGAAAGAGCAGGCACCTCGGTGCCCTGAAGCGGCGAACCGGCAGGGGAAACCGAACTGACTGCTCTACGACCCTCCTCGGAGGATCGTTTGGGGACCGCTGACACCTCGGTGCCCTGAACGGAGGACCGGCAGGGAACAACCGAACTGGCAGCGCTGCGACCCTCCTCAGAGAGTCGCACCCCAGAGGGCGCCGAGGAGAAAACGATTTCTCAAAACCGTTCCTGCCCCGGAGGAACTCTCAGAAGCCTGATAGCCTAAGCGTCAGGACTTCTCTTCTAAGTTTCATTAGAGATAACGACAGTCCTCAGATCTTGCCTACCTCTAACTATCTTAGCTCCAACGACCCTCCTCGGAGGATCGTTGGAAAAGAGCAGGCACCTCGGTGCCCGAAACGGCGAACCGGCCGGGAAACC
>JARPMJ010006427.1:0-52797 GCA_033366665.1 Phoxinus dragarum
GAAAATCGCTCAATGAACCTTATCTCTCGTCTCGCACTATACGTCACCGTTGCTCGTGTGTGTGCAGTCTGGTACAACACACTCCAGCATTACGGCGTAACGTTACGATTATAACGTAAGACTATAGAAGACATGACAGACGTTAGCTTCAGTAAAGTTAGCTTCAGTAAAGTTAGCTTCAGTAGAGTTAGCTTCAGTAAAGTTAGCTTCACGAAAGTTAGCTTTAGTAAAGTTAGCTTCAGTAAAGTTATCTTCAGTAAAGTTAGCTTCAGTAAAGTTAGCTCCAGTAAAGTTAGCTTCAGTAAAGTTAGCGTCAGTAAAGTTAGCGTCAGTAAAGTTAGCGTCAGTAAAGTTAGCTTCAGTAAAGTTAGCTTCAGTAAAGTTAGCGTCAGTAAAGTTAGCGTCAGTAAAGTTCGCTTCAGTAAAGTTAGCTTCATTCATTGAGAGAAAAGGTATGACGTCACACGTGCGCCTTTTGGGTTTGTAGTCTTTGTAATTACGTATTTTCACAGTCTTACACCTCAACAGTTTTACATCAAACTGCGACTTTCTTAAATTTAAAATGTATCTTTTAAATTGACAAACATCATATGTGTAATTCAGGGCACAATTCAAACGAGATCAAAATATTTGTTGTCTCTTGCCATTGAGTACCATACAATATTTTTCGAAATAAGGTCCCATGGTGGTCCACCGGAAAGGGGAGGGGCTCAGACTCTCTATCCACTTTTTAAAAGTGTTTCTCAGACATCGCTTACTGCCCTTTAAAAAAATCTCTTTTCCTGGAAAGATTCCATGGATTTTAAAGGTTCTTCATGGAACCATCGATGCCAATAAAGAACCTTTATTTTTAAGAGAGCATGTTGAATTGTCCTCAGGTTTCCAGTCTGACCAAAGACCCTTTGAATCTATAGGTCTTAACCTTCCAGAAACACCGCGAATCATCCAGCCGAAGGTGGCGACTCGGCCATCTGTGCTACTACCAACACACCCTGCCAGCCCTGACTTGTGCCAATGTGAACACTGGCTCTCCTGTGGGTCACCGTGTTTCCCAGACAGCGCGGTTTGACTCAGAAACCCTCGCAAAAAAAAAAAAAAAAAAAAACAGTCTATAATGAGGTGTATTGGCTCGCTCGCGACTAATCTCCTTAAATCACGTTTGTCTTGTCATTCATTTTTCTCTGATACCGTTAAAAAACACAAATTACACGAGCACTAATTAACAGTTTCTCATATATCTTCCAAACCTGTCTTGTAAGTTGATATAGGCCTACTGTGTGTGTTGTTTTTTTCTGAGGAGAGATCAGAATGTTCTTCATTGAAAGTTGCTGACAAGCCAGCTCGGAATTGATTCATTATGCATATGATTTAAAATTTAATTTCTGCTGGGTCAAAGTCCAACTAAAAAAACTTTTCTGACATGTAGGCTACTACATTTCCATGGCGTTTTGAACAATCACATTAAAATACACTTGCTCTTGTAAATTATAAGGAAAAATCGGCTTTTAACCCCATATAGTGCACTATTTGAGTGGACAGCCATTTGTAGTGGTGTCTTAATTCAATCCCATAATGCACCTCAATAACGGTTTGCATGCAATGTGAGCGCCGTGCCGAATAAATTCCGTGTTATATTTACACATGGTTTGTCTTAAACTGTATTTAAAAGACCACATAGACATATAAACCAACATTAAAAAGCTGGATTTTCACCACAGGGGGACTTTAATGGTTTTAACATGCCGCAATAGAAGGCAAAAAATTACCAGAACCACAGAGGACCATTACAGTTACCATTAAAACCAACACAATATCCATTATAACCATTACAAATTCTATAAAAGTTATATTGTGGTTTTTTTTCAGCAGGGTAACTATTCAAACCTGTAAGAATTTCATTTATTTTTGTAACACAAATGAAGCAGTCCTTCCATTGACAGTTACGCAACTACCACTTTCAAGCCATTTAAAGTCGGCATGAAATCAAAATTGACCCTATTTACTTTGTTAGCGGATATTACTAGTCTTGTGGTGAACAATTAATCCGTGCAAGTTAGCTACACAGAAAAAAATTGTTTGCCGAAGTTATCTTTAATCAAAGTTTAAAAAGTTACTTCCAGGTCTGTAATGGTTCTTTTTTTGATGACATAGGCTTGACGGCTTGGGTTGGTTAATCGCTTAACCACTCCCCTCCAACCGTTACTCTGCTGTGGGCGAGAGATGGAGAGGGGGAGCGCTACAGTAAAACCCCTGCCCTCTGTTCAATATTCCCTTTCACTCGAAATGCGTCACAACACGAAAAGTCGTTTGCAACTTCGGTTCACGCGGACTTTAAAGGTAGTAAAAAACCATAGACAGTATATAAGATGGACACAGCGACCCCATAGACTTCAACAGAGAAAAGTGAAGCCCATTTGAAGCACTCACTTCCTGATCGCCAGGCGAACTGCGCAGACTCAAACTGAGCTTGAACACGTGAGCAACGTGTCTGACAGCTGTCAGTCTTCTAGTAGCTGTGCGGAGAGAAATCTGAATCATTCCCTTCCGAATCTCGCAGAGACGGAGAGCGTGAGTATTAGCTGTCCATGAGCTAGCAGCAGGAGCAACTTTATCACTCTCTGTGGGCTACTCCCTTCACTTTATCGGACTTAATGCCTCCACGTTCCCCCGATTGCCTGCGAGCTTCTACGCCGGTCTATACGGTAATTTCTCTACCGTGCGACAGAGAGTCGCGTGAGTTATGACGCAATCGTTAGCCTATTTTTACAAAACGGCTTCTACGGGGCCATAACGTAAGGTACAAGGTAATGGAGCCTTTTATACATTGTCGAGTTTCTTTAGAAATAAATGATGGACAAATGGAGTCTTTGGACGCCTCAGATGTAAAGTTATTCGCTGTCAAAGTGACGCAAAAATGAATGGGATTCAATGGAATGCTAACAGCAGGTGAAGGTTCTGCTACAATGGCGGCGCCCGCGGAGGCTTCAGTTTCCGGCGGATGGATTACCCCCTTGGTAAAAACATCGTAAGAGAAACCCATGTGACTCCCAGTGGTTTAACCCTCAGTGACAGGAGTGCTTTGTTTGAAAAAAAAAAAAAAAAAAACATAATTTACCACTTTATTTACAAAATATCAATCTCCACCACGTGTTCACGCAACATCTGCTCTCGCGTCCCGGGTTGGAACGACATGAGGATATGACAGAATTTAATTTTTAGCGTGAACTATCCCTTTAAAATGATGCCTCGTTAGGTTTCTAAACAGAATGCGTGTGACGGACCGTCCCTCGGAGGCAACACCTCAGCTTGTTGCTCGTTAAAACGAGAAAGCGGAGTGTCGGGTGAACGCAGGTGGGCCGATCGAATCAATAATCTCCATAATGAGATCCGTGGGGCGTCATTACCGCACATGCCTCTTCTTCCGTAACGAGCGAAAAACACACATCATTAACCTTTACAGTTCTCTCCTTTTCCTCAAGATATAGCCTACAGTGTCTGGGGTTGATTTCTTTAAATTAAAAGAAAATTAATATCTCAGACAGTTGTTTCTCCTGTAGCCTACAGTTATTACACAAATCTAAAATCAAAAGTCAGTCCGTATAACTAAGCAAGACTGCCAGCCGTGACTATACTGTTCAGATGATGAGGGCTGGACCAGAACATGTTGACAGGAGAAGGGAAGTCCTCTCAACGGGTCACTTCCTCTGCATGTGAGCAATAATGAACTATAAACAACTCAATCACCTCTTTTTCTTCTTTGTTATTTTATTGTAGGCCTACTTAGACATTTGACAGCCTCGCCCTTTCAAAATGTGTTGACAGAGGCTTTTAAGTTTGACCCATGACTCAGCTAACAAAAATGTCATCTAATGTGTTTTGCTAACCTTCCCATTAGGTTATGAAAACATTATTTCCGAATGTCTTATGAACATTCAAAACGTTTTTTTGTTTGTTTGTTTTTTTACAGTTTATCTTGGTTTAGCCTATGTGAACTTTAGATGAACATTCCATATATTATCTTGAAAATGTTATAATAAGTTTTTTTCTGAACGTTCAAAACGTCCAGTTTCTTAAATGATTTTCTTGGTTATGCAAAATGTGTCAAATTAGACTTTGACAAAAAACAAGGACGTTTCTTTAAAACGTTTTATGCAAACGTTACAAAAACGTTAAAAATTAATATTAAACAAATATTAATACAATTATAAGGACGTTCCAAGAATTTAGTTCGAAAAACGTTTTTTTTTTTTTACATTACGAGAACATTCAAGTACAAATTACATTGTGACATTCAATGAACGTTTACTCCGAACATTTTGATAAAATTTATGAAAACATTCAGCAAATAATAATATAATAGCACGTTCCAAGAATATTGTTCTAAGAATATTTTCTATCAATATTATGAGATGGTAGCCTATTATTACGCGGCTCTTTGGAATACTTGATTCTGATTGGGTCAATCGCGCCATCCAGCGGTATGTTACTTTACGATAACAACCGCTGAAAACAGAAACACAGGCTCATCCGGGTCACTGAAGTCGGCAGCGCTAAACGCGTGCTGAACGGTTTCTCTTCGTAGAAGTTTTGCATTTGTTGAGCTATATAATAAATGATAAAAAAATCAGTAAAATCAATATTTTGTGTACAGTTATTTAATTATTAATCCATCGTGGACTCTCGCAGCTGCTGCCATTTACGTTTTGTACATTGTTGGATTATAAAATAACAAACAAGTAAGATTTTAAAACAGTTTAATCTCAAATCAATATCTCTTATCCCCATAATTATTTATGTGGGATACTATATGTACATCCAGCCAGTTGTTATCTCCAAAAAAACCTGATGCTGGACCTAACTCTGTCGGGGGTTTATTCTGAGATAACAACCGGCTGGATGTACATTATCCCTTAGGTAGCCTACCTTTATAAGAACCTTCCATAAACATTATTTTAAGAACGTTGTGTCCTAATATTTACATTACTTTTAAAGAACATTAGTGAGGGAACGTTCCCTGTTAGCTGGGCTGCACTTAGAAAATGTGCATTGCCCGAATATTAGTGTGAGTTTGAAAATACAACCAAATGTTGTAGAGAAAATCCAATCTTTGTTTTTGCAGATTCGCTCTTCATGACACCTGCAGCGCATCTGAACATCTTTAACGTTTCTAACGCAGGGGTTTCATATCCAGAAACACTTCCACGAGCGTCCTGTGGTGTCTTTGAGTTGTGTGAAACTGATCTGCTCTCGCTGATTTGAGTTGGACTAATGGTCACTCATTTCCCCGTTTCCAGAAGGCCAGCAGGTATCGATCAATATCCCATAGACATCCATCAATCCCCAATATTCGAATGGAATGGTTTTATTATGAGCGAAACAGCCAGGCGATAAACACATTATGTCCTCTCAATGACCTTGGGAATTGAGTTTGGAGGATTTATGCATTGAGCCGGAGAACAAAAACAAGGCGTTCGCTCCATCGAATATGCATATATGATTAATATTGCATGAATGCATTATGGACGCGAACAGTCGATCCGTACCAGCATTAACAATAATTTGCTTGGTACGAGGCTTGTAAGTAAAATTTTAATTAGGTTGCTTGCATTACGCAAAAGTTTAACCGATCTATCTTCACATTTTTGGGTCCCTCGATATCAAACACGTTTTCGTCACGACTGGATTAAAAGCATCTGAAGGCGTTTTACTCCCCAAACTGTAGTAGCCTACACAGTCCAGTGAATTAATTAAATGACTTTTTCTTATTTATTACCGCCACTCTGAGAGCATGCACTATAATGAACGTGAATTTCCCGCGAACGCACCTGTTGATTTTATTGGACAGATTCTATTCAATTACGTACGAATATTGACTTTTGTTCATGAGAGGATCCCTTGGGTTTAAGGACAGGATCTCCCAGTTCAGAGCGATTTTAAGATTGCAAAGCGCAGGTCTTTAATTAGCAGAAATAACCTGGACGTTAGGCATTAAAAATTAAAATGAGATAGAGTTATAAATAAAGATAGCGCTGATTTTAATATTTTTTTTTTGTCTGGGTTTTAAATTTCCTCTGGCTAGCTAAGTTCTCCCCCTCCTCTTCTCCGTCTTGTTATCGATCATGCGATATGACTTTAATATGCTTTACGGCAGATTTGAGCTCATTTTTCATGTAGAGCAGGACCTTGCAGATTTCATAGGCCAGTAAGCGATGCTCATCTCGGGCTGCAGCGACTCTAATGCGAATATTTGTCCCAACAGACACGCCGTTGCGCGATCCGTCATTCATTTACAGAGGCGCGCGAACACATGCGCAAACTCAGTAGGCCTATTCATAAAGTCCAGATGACATTTACGCTTCAAGTGTGAGCGTCAGTTGAAGTAACGCTGTAACCTGTTCTAACAGTTTTTAGTTGACTTTACTTAATAGTAAACATCTAATCTATTGGCATACTGATGTTGGGTTTGTGTTCAGGTTAATCGCTGCTGCTCCTCAGTGTCTCATCGCTATACGACGGATGTGCATAGGCGGCTTTAGCAGTCAAACAGCTGGGAATTATTATAATTTTTTAGCAGTTTTATTACTTTAAATGAGGTTTGACATTAATGCAAATATTCAAATATGAGGAAGCAGCTTTTAAATGGATGGTTTATGCTTAGTGCCGGCCTTGACAAAACTTTCCATTCCAATAGATGAGTAGTTTGGAGACAAACTTTGAGGTTGGCTTGACAAAGTCTTTGAAAGTTTGAAATAACTTTGAGTAAAATCTTAAAACTTCAAGCTCTTCAAAGTAAATAAAATGTTAACATGTTCTAACACATTGCTAACATGTTTCAACAAGTTAACATGTTTTAGAATGATTTAGCATTATTTGGTATGTTGCTAGCATGATTTAGTATGTTGCTAGCATGATTTTGTACGGTGTTAGCATGTTCCTAGAATGATTAGCACATTGCTAGTATGGTTAGCATGTTGCTAGCATTATTTGGTATGTTGCTAGCATGATTTAATATGTTGCTAACATGATTTTGTACAGTGTTAGCATGTTCCTAGAATGATTAGCACATTGTTAACATGTTATCATGATTTAGTAGCCTATGGAGCTAACATGTATCTAGCACATTGCCGACATTTTAGCATGTTGCTAGCATGTTATAGCAGGATTTAGCACATTGCTAGCATGGTTTATCACATTGCTTGTTTCTAGAAATATGTATCACTCACAAGCATTTTCTAGCATGATTTTAACTAATTGCTGGCATGTTTAAACATGTTGCTAACATGATTTAACACATTGCTAACATTTTCTAACATGGTTTAACACAATTTGCCAGAATGTTTTGACAAGTTTTTAGCACATTGCCAACCTGTTTCTAGCATGGTTTAACATATTGCTAGCCTGATTTAGCAAATTTTTGCCATATTTTGCATGTTGCTTGAGATAGATAGATAGATAGCTAGATAGATAGATAGATCGATAGATAGATAGGTTGATACTAGCATTATTTCAATGAAAACATCTTCATTCTCTTCATCTTCTCAGTGTTCCCGTACATGTCGATAAACACTTGCTCGTTCAATGAACCACATCTTGATTTAATGTAACCTGGAGATTTGTCATAAAAATAACGTCAATTATTATAGCCGGGTAACAGCCAAGAGAGACTCTTCTGTAACTGTTTTCCCAACCTCCGGCCTTCTGATTTACACCCATAGATTAGCTGTCACTTCCACAGAGCAAACAAACGCCTGAGAGGGCGTGAGTAACTGCCCTGGGGGTAGATGGGAAGATATATATAGGGCTGAAACTGGCATGCTCACATCTACACCCACTTCCCACAAGGTTTGCCACCCCATTAGGCTTGTTTTCCAGACACTCGAGCCTAATTTCCGTCTCTTGTTGGTTTCTTGGATCAGGCTTTTCCTGGAGTTGTCTAATCCAATCTCAGAGTTCCTCAGGGATTTTCAGAACAGGCTATACAAAAACCCATAGTATGGGATGAATATAGTATCAAAATGATTAACACGTGCAAGCACAATTATCAATGAACTTGATACATGTTGCAGATATGTTTTATCCATGCCTTTCAACTTGCGTGTGCAAAATTCAAAATTGAATGAATGTGTAGCAATTTGTACAAATAGAGACATTTTTGTGAATACAAATGTTTAATACAAGTGTATCATAATTTGCGCATGCAACAAAGAAGATGTGCATGTGTGGATCAGATGACACGCATGCATTCATTGACTCGTTTCTGAGTCGATCTCATTTGATTCATTTGGATTTTGAGACTTTCATTTCGCTGTTTTTAAGCATTTCACAACCCACACACAAACAACTATGAATAGGCCTGGTGCTAATTATTAATGTGTGCACAACTACCCATGAATTTATGAAAACGTACAATATAAAACATTTCGTTATTCATAAAATATATTTTTTCAAAACCTGGACGACTCTAAAACTGCAAAAAAAAAATCAAGGCCAAAAATCTGAACATGGTGTGTTTAAAATTTTAGGTTGATATCTCAAAAAATGAGCTTTCAGTGAGATTTTGTTTGGGCGCAGTACCAAACTTTTCCACTAGTTGACATTACTGCCCATATAAGGGCACCCTCCATTTCCATATGTGTTTTTTCATAAAATTTAAGCATTTTCAGACATTTTTTTTCTAAAATAATTGGATGGATGCTATCTTTTGAACAATTGGCATGAAAACAAACTGAGGTTTCTACCATTCTTTCATGATTTTTCATTTATCACTATTTCAAATAAAGGTCTGAACACGCCTAAGGAGTATGAAAATATTCTTGTTGCAAATTGATAAATTACAGCTTCTCTGTAATTTATTTTGAAAATCAGTCACCAAATATGAAAACTAGAGACTGTAAGCTTTCAAATAATATATAGTTTGTCAAGATTAGTTTAGGTTTAGTATAGGATATTACTATTTAATTTGTAATGACTTTTGGGCCCACCGGTGGGCCCAGTGACAGTTCACAGGTTTTAAGACATGAAGAAATTCTTTTTTTCTAAGAAAAAAACATTTAAATAAGTCATTTTGGTGATCAAAGATGAGTTTAAGGGATGAAATGATTGACTAGAGGGAGATTTTAAGAAAACAAAATGCTTTTATGAGTCAAAGTTCCTACATTTTATGATAATAAATCTTGCTTAGCAAACATATCCTGAGATAAGCGTGTATGTACTGAAGGAACTAAAGAAAGTAAACATCTATCTGTGATTGTCTTGAGGAAGTGTTCCCATGCTGACGACAGTTTCGACAACCTAAGAAGTTGTTTGCGTGGTTTCAAGGCTGAGCTTGAATTTACACCAGCAGAAATCGCCCCCAGTCTAAAGCCCTGACAGAAACCAGTCGTCCTCCGCATTAAACTCGTGACAAATTGCCATCCTGAAAGCCACTAACAGGAGAACCGCAGGCAGAGGACCTGCTGATCAATAGAAACCAGATTTGCCATTGTTTTCATCCTCCAAAACACATCCATAGATCCTCATAAAGAATCTGCCGCTGGGATGGGGCGATCGTTCATTTCATTTCGAGCGAGGATACGCCAACGCAGCCCCTAGACGACTCGCTCATGAGGAGGTTGTATGCCGATCCACAGTGAAAACTGCTGAAATACCTGTCGATTTGCCACTAATTTGTTGTCTTTGAGTAATCGTAGGCCTTCTTGACCTTTGACCTTCCATAAATAAACTTAAATCAGACTAATTGCTTGGTAAAGTACCAATAAAGACCCATGATTTGAGTCTTTGCATGCTATTGAAAGCAATTATTTGCTTTCTGCAGTATGCAAAAGGACTCACCCAGAGCCTAAGGGTCTAATAAATGAGCACTGGAGGGGTCTCATTAGCACGCCGCTAACTGAATGCTAATGCTGCAGCTCATTTGCATATGTAAATAAGCATGCTTGTGCGTTTGCAAGCGTATGTTTAGAGACATTGGGTTTGTTTGGAACGTGTGCAGCAATACAACCAGAGCACACTGCGTGAACACTGTATCACACAATGCAGTGCGCTTGACCTTACAAAAGGACCTTTAGTACAAATTTTGTATAAAAATTTAACTTTTGCTGGTCCCAATCAAATATTATGTCAAAAAGGAGTTGAAATCACATTTAATACTGCTTCGGGTTCATTTGTCGCGCTGGAAATGGCATGACACAGTATACATACTACATACCTAAAGAGTAGTTCAGTAGTATGCAATTATGAACCAGCATCTAAACATCAGCCAAAAGTCAGATATTATCAAATAAAATTTGCTTAAAAATCGAAGGTTGCAGTGTATACGTAGTACATACTGCAATAGTATGTAGTACTTGTCACAGTATACTTAATACTATGGTAGTATGCTATCTGAACCAGCATTTAGAGTCAAAGGTCAAGACATTTATTTAACAAAATTTGCTCAAAAAAAGGTGGTTTGCAGTATTTGTACTCTATATACTACAATAATAGTATGTAGTACAGTATACATAATGGTATTTTAGTAGCTATTTTGAACCAGCATTTACAGCCAAAGGTCAATACATTTTTAAACAAAATTTGCTAAAAAAAGGCAAGTCACAGTATAAACACTACATACTTAAAGAGTAGTATGTAGAGTAGTACTAGTCACAGTATACATAAAAGTATAGTAGTATGCTATTCTGAACCAGTATCTAAACAAAACAGCCAAAAGTCAAGATATTAACAAACTAAATTTTGCTTAAAAATGGCAGGTCACAGTATTTGTACTATATATACTAATGAAAGAAAAGTATGTAGTATTTGTCACAGTATGCATAAAACGGTAGTATGGTATAATGCTATTCGACAGCATTTAAACAAACAAATCAAATTTGCATAAAAATGGCAGGTCGCAGTATGCATACTACACACTGAAGATTAGTATGTACAGCAGAACTAGTCACAGTAGGCTATACATAATATTACGGTAGTATGCCATTCTTAAACACAACCAAAAGTCAAAACAGTAAACAAAATTGCTTAAAAATGGCATGTCACAGTATATGTACTATACATACTATAAACTACAATAATAGTATGTAGTACTAGTCACAGTATACATAATGATATGTTAGTATGCTATTCCAGCATTTACAGCCAAAGGTCAATACATTTTTAAACAAAATTTGCTAAAAAAAAAAGGCAAATCACAGTATAAACACTACATACTTAAAGAGTAGCATGTAGAGTAGTACTAGTCACAGTATACAAAAAGTATAGTAGTATGCTATTCTGAACCGGTATCTAAACGAACAGCTAAAAGTCAAGACATTAACAAACAAAATTTGCTTAAAAATGGCAGGTCACAGTATTTGTACTATATATACTAATGAAAGAATAGTATGTAGTATTTGTCACAGTATGCATAATAGGGTAGTATGGTATAATGCTATTCGACAGCATTTAAACAAACAGATCAAATCAAATTTGCATAAAAATAGCAGGTCGCAGTATGCATACTACATACTGAAAGAGTAGTATGTACAATAGTGCTAGTCACAGTATACATAATAGTATAGTAGTATGCTATTCTGAAGCAGTATCTAAACAAACAGCCAAAAGTAAAGACATTAACAAACAAAATTTGCTTAAAAATGGCAGGTCGAAGTATTTGTACTATACATACTAATGAAAGAATAGTATATAGTATTTGTCCACAGTATGCATAATACGGGTAGTATGGTATAATGCTATTCGACAGAATTTAAACAAACATCAAATTTGCTTAAAATGGCAGGTCGCAGTATGCATACTACATACTAAAAGATTAGTATGTACAACAGTACTAGTCACAGTATACATAATATTATGGTAGTATGCCATTCTTAAACACAACCAAAAGTCAAAACAGTAAACAAAATTGCTTAAAAAATGGCACGTCACAGAATATGTACTATACATACTATATACTACAGTAATAGTATGTAGTACTAGTCACAGTATACATAATGGTATGTTAGTATGCTATTCCAGCATTTACAGCCAAAGGTCAATACATTTTCAAACAAAATTTGCTCAAAAATGGCAGGTCACAGTATAAACACTACATACTGAAAGAGTAGTATGTACAATAGTGCTAGTCACAGCATACATAATAGTATAGTATGCTAATTCTGAACAAGTATCTAAACGAACAGCTAAAAGTCAAGACATTAACAAACAAAATTTGCTTAAAAATGGCAGGTCACAGTATTTGAACTTTACATACCCTATAATGAAAGAATAGTATGTAATACTTGTCACAGTATGCATAATACTGTATTATGCTATAATGCTATTCTGAAATAGCATTTAAACAAACAGTCAAAGGTCAAGACATCTTTAAATAAAATTAGCTTAAAAAAGGCAGGTTGCAGTATGCATACTACATACTAAAAGATTAGTATGTAAAGCAGTACTAGTCACAGTATACATAATATTATGGTAGTACGCTATTCTTAAATCGACAATATGGCATGTCACAGTATATGTACTATACATACTAAATAGTGCAAGAATAGTATGTAGTACTAGTCACGATATTCTAGAATGCTATTCTGAACCTGTATTTATTCGGATAAACAAAAATCAAGACGCTTATAAAGAGTTAAAAATGGCAGGTCACAGTATTTGTACTATACATATACAAGTATACTGCAAGTATGAAAAGAATAGTATGCTAGAATGCTATTCTGAACCAGTATTTAAACACATTTTTGCTTATAATGTCTTGTATATTTTAGAATAATACTCATGTTCATACTCAACTTATAATAAATCTCATGTTCTGAGGTGGGATATTGTATATTTTCTGCAGGCTTGATGGGTCAGAACATACTATCCATCTGCAGATGAAGGGAAAACTTCAGGACAAGTGCACACCTCAGCGGTCTCCTCAAGCTAAGGAGATCCATCACGAAACAGATGCGCTTGTCACAGGATGAATGAATGGATGAATGAATAGGAAAACCTGTTTATCAGGCTTCCTCCACGTTTCCAGAGCCCAGGCAATAAATCTGACCGTGTCAAAACGGCGCGCCCACGTTCATGGACAAGCATGGCACGTTGGTGAGAATCAACCCACAGAAACCTGAAGAGAACAATTCCCTGAAACACATTACATAACAGCATTTTCTCTCTCTAAATAGCCAAACACTGCCAGATAAATTAGCTGCTAACGTGAATTAGCAGTGTACATTCTAGTCCACTGTACGTTTAGGCTACAGCTAACTGCTAACAACTTAAACACTAGTTTTCTGTCAGATTTCAAATTATAACTTGTCGAACTACAAGCTACTCGGTTAACAGTAGTTTAAAATAGGGTCAAGCAACCCTTTAAACGGTAGTTAGCCACACTTAAAAGTGTGCTACTGGAATAATGCTACAAACTAAAACTAGGCCTAGCTAAACACCTTAATGTCAGCTATCTAGTTTTTGTAATAGCGATATACACCTTAATTTCAGTTAGCTAGTTTTTGTAGGTAGCGATATACACTTTAATTTAAGATAGCTAGATTTTGTAAGTAGCTATACACTTCATTTTTAGTTAGCTAGTTTTTGTAAGTAGCTATACACTTAATTTTCAGCTAGCTAGGTTTTGTAAGTAGCTATACACTTAATTTTCAGCTAGCTAGGTTTTGTAAGTAGCTATACACTTAATTTTCAGCTAGCTAGTTTTTGTAAATAGCTATATACACCTTAATTTCAGTTAGCTAGTTTTTGTAAGTACCTTCATTTCAGTTTGCTAGTTTTTGTAGGTAGCGATATACACTTGAATTTCAGTTAGCCAGATTTGTAAGTAGCTACAGTATACACTTAAATTTCAGTTAGCTAGATTTTGTAAATAGTTATACACCTTAATTTTGTTAATTTCTGTTTGTTGCTACACCATTTCAGTTAGTTAGTTTTTGTAAATGGCTATAGGCTATACCTTAATTTCAGTTAGCCAGTTTTTGTAAGTAGCTATACACCTTAATGTCAGCTAGCTAGTTTTTGTAAATAGTGATATACAGTTAGCTAGTTAGCTATTTACCTTCATTTCAGTTTGCTATTTTTTGTAGATAGCGATATACACTTTAATTTCAGCTAGCTAGATTTTGTTACACCCTAATTTACGTTAATTTCTGTTTGTTGCTACACCATTTCAGTTAGTTCGTTTTTGTAAATGGCTATATACCTTTATTGCAGTTAGCTAGTTTTTGTAAGTAGCTATATACCTTTATGGCAGTTAGCTAGTTTTTGTAAGTAGCTATATACCTTTATGGCAGTTAGCTAGTTTTTGTAAGTAGCTATATACCTTTATGGCAGTTAGCTAGTTTTTGTAAATGGCTATATACCTTTATGGCAGTTAGCTAGTTTTTGTAAATGGCTATATACCTTTATGGCAGTTAGCTAGTTTTTGTAAGTAGCTATATACCTTTATGGCAGTTAGCTAGTTTTTGTAAATGGCTATATACCTTTATGGCAGTTAGCTAGTTTTTGTAAGTAGCTATATACCTTTATGGCAGTTAGCTAGTTTTTGTAAGTAGCTATATACCTTTATGGCAGTTAGCTAGTTTTTGTAAATGGCTATATACCTTTATGGCAGTTAGCTAGTTTTTGTAAGTAGCTATATACCTTTATGGCAGTTAGCTAGTTTTTGTAAGTAGCTATATACCTTTATGGCAGTTAGCTAGTTTTTGTAAGTAGCTATATACCTTTATGGCAGTTAGCTAGTTTTTGTAAGTAGCTATATACCTTTATGGCAGTTAGCTAGTTTTTGTAAGTAGCTATATACCTTTATTGCAGTTAGCTAGTTTTTGTAAGTAGCTATACACACCTTATTGAAATAAACCAACATATCAGCACATCTTTCATGGTGAGTGGTGAAGCATGGAATAATTTTAATAATATACATTTCATGTTTTTGATCCAGATAATCAAGTTCTACATCAACCAGCAACTCCTTTATATACGATACTCGACATACTGTAATTTTTTTAAGACGAGCTGCTATTTTAGCCCCACATGAGGCGGAAATTAATAAAAGACTATTTGATGGCTTAATAAATCCGTTGAACTCTTCCAAACTCTTCCGACCTTAAAGATACAGTCTTTAATTCATAAAACTACACAAACTGGCTATCAGGACCAAGTCATTAATAAATATGTTGAACTGCTACTGGCGGCCAGTGGGTTTCAAGTCGGTGGGGAGGTCTGGTAATCTTCAGATTCAATCCAATATAAATAAAGTACTTTTATTATAATTATTATTAAACATCATTACTAATAGCTGTGTAGAATGGCACTTGATAACCACTCGACATAATCTTCCAGAACAGTTAGACAGACAGTACACACACAAAAAAACAAAAATGAGTCTCTCAGTCTTTCAGACTGACGGAGTTTCGGTCCAATGGCGCGAGTCCAAGCGTCGGCCATTTTGGCTCAAACTCGAGCAACCCTGCGGTCGAGTCAGGGTTCCTGAAAAGGCTCTGGAAGTACCAGGAGGCGGGGTTATGTAAAACAAGTGGATGTGTGTGTGTGGCCCCGCCCCCTGGCCAAGCCCCGCCCCCCTGAGTCCCTCTGTAGAACCGTCTTTACAGGATCTGCTCAGTACTGGATGCGGAGATGTCTAGGAGTCTCCAAGCGGCGTAGGGGTTCAACTCGTCCTGATCTCGACACAACGCCCAAACGTACATCATCCTCAAGACCTTATCCTGTGAAACAGGCAAACGCAATGAATGGACAAACTTCAGTAACCCTTCCGCACGTACGATCACAGAACGGTCAGTGCATCACGTGATCAACTGCTAAATTCAAACGTGTTTCGCGCGTTTGCTGCCGCTGAGCCAGAGACAGTCACATCACAACTATTCAGTTTTTTCAACCACATAATGTTTATTTTAGGTTTCAGACATTTAAACACACATAAGTACAAGCAAAACTATGAATTTGAGTTTGTAAAATACACACTTATGTCTATAGAAGCGGCAACAATAATCCTTTCCATTATAATTAGACGCGCTTTATTCATATCAGATACACACTAACTTTAAAAAGTTTACTCTATTCTTCTCCCAGTTCACCGGCCACTTACTTTCATGTATTTCGGGAGAAGTGGATGAATTGACGTGTTGTAAATCCAACAGATCCGATTCTCTGAACAGTGGCACAAACTAACATGGCGGCGCCCATCGTGCATACAGCTCAACTAACGCGATCGGTATAAAGATGTGTAAACAACAAAACACATCACCTTGCACATATTTGACAATCGGAATATCATATATTTCATGCTATATCTAACAAATTTGTGAATATTTTGAATAAAAAAGTGAAAAATTACACAAAAGCAGATCATTATTCATTCAGCGCTATTGTCACGTGACAAGCAATGACGCGTCATCATGGAAACAATAAAGTGACACGTCCTAAATAATGGTCGCCTTGAAAAACTCACACTGATATTATTTTAGACTTGCGTGTGAAAGGGTTAAAGGTACAATATGCAAGATTTTCAGCCGCTAGTGGCGCTACATTCCAAACAACACCAACAGCGTAGCTTGATGACGATGTGAAGGAGCGTGGAATGATGGGAACTGTCATTTTTAACTCCACCGTGGAACGGGAATCGAAAAAACATGTTCATGGATGAGGTAAAAGTTCTATTTTTTATAAATGTTGCGTTTAATACCATGCTTTTCTTTCATTAAAATGAATTAACCGCAAGAAAAGTAAGGTTTAATGCTATATTTGTCGAATTCATTGTTGTGATAACGCTGCGCAGTTTTACGAGTTCTAAACAATTGTTGTAAAAGTACATTCGAAGACACACATCATTTGCCAAAAGACGGATTAATCTTTATGTATAACACATGCTATATTTATTTCCATGGCCATAAACACCAGACGTGATGAACAATGTCAATAAACTAAACACAAACCTAAAGCAATAATACTTTCCTTACATAAACATAACTATTACCGAATGCTACATTTGGAATATATAAAATTGACCCGTACGTTTATGGGACTTGTCTTTGTCGACAGAACCGGCTGCAATCGGTAAAGAATAATTGTGTTCCATAACAACTGCGCGAAACAAGCTAACGTTTGTAGCTTGATAGACGCTACAACTACAACTTCCGCATTAGTCCAGGACAGAGCGTAAACCGAGCGTAACGCGGATATGACGCCATTGATTGGCGACTCCAGCTCACCCCCGCTCACACGCCCCGCTTCCTCGGTTAAAATCACAATTTTCTTACGATTTAAAATAGTTGGAAACATTTGGGAAATTTTAAGTAATCAACTTAACAAAATGTATAACACTGGCCTTGTGATTTTGGGATATTTTAATGCACAAATATTACATATTGTACCTTTAAAGCCGTCTTCAGCTTTGGAAATAAAAGAGCGTTTCTAATATCCACGGCTGTCTGAACTCAATGACTCGAGGGCAGCGGACTGCCAGAATTAACCACAAACTTCTAATGTAAAGACATCCCTGGTGTGCCGTTTCATTAGGTGCCCTTTAACAGATTTATGCGCTGTGAGCTGTACGGTCACGGCGGCCCAGACTGAGATCATTGGAGGTGAATCACAACCTTCGAATGCGCTAATGTCTCGGAGTCGCTTACTCACCGGGTCTCCCTCCACGACTTCCCCCTTCATGTTACGGATGACCATCACCAGCTGAGCCTGGAAGGTGATGATGAGCACGGGACCTTGTTCCATCATCTTCCCCATCGCCAGCTTCAGAGACAACCAAACGCGAGTTATTTCATACAGTCAAACCAAAAATTATTCAGACACCAGATATCATTTTTCACTAGCGGGTGCAGGACACTATAGTTCATTTATGTAAGTGAGGAGAGCAAAATGTGACATATTATACCCAGAAATTCTTCATACAGTGACTACCATTAACATTCATACAAATTTGGGACCAAAAATTATTCAGACACTGCTTTGCTGAAGTGTTTTGTCTTTAATTGCTAAAGCTCTTTTTACACACACACTGAACACAATGAAGCATTGCTTGGTCACTGGTTGAGCTAAACTGGTATTATCTAATTGTGTAGTTAAATTTACCAGCTGACAGATATTCAGCATAATTCATGTGTGAGACAGTCTAACAGAAGGATGGACAAAACCAGTCAAATATCAACTGAGTTCTGCTCATATTTGATCACCATTTTCTAAACTATGGTGAATAAACTGAGATAATGTGAGAAATGTTGAAGGTGTCTGAATACATTTTGGTTTGATTATATCTCATAATGGAATCAGATGCTCTCACGTCTGATTATTCTGCATTATACGTCCATCAGGAGTTACTGAGCCATTAAGATGCAGCAGCCGGATATCATGTGTCTTTTTTCCTTCGGTACTCACATCAATGTTATCAATGTCCAGGATCTTGGAGTGAAACTGGAGGCCCATGGCTTTGGCCTGCTGGATGGGGTGAGCCAGCTGACTGTACGTCTGAAACCAGAACCAGTGTTAGAGCGTCAAGTTTAAAGGGAAAGTTCACCCAAACATGGAAAATAGCCCTTGATTTACTCTCCCTCAACTCATCCTAGGTGTATATGACTTTCTTCTTTCAGAGTTATATTAAAACATGTCCTGGCTCTTCCAAGCTTTATAATGGCAGTGAATGGCTGTTTCTGTTTTGAAATCCGTGCATCTATCCATCATAAAAGTGCATCTATCCATCATAAAAGTACATCTATTCATCATAAAAGTACATCTATACATGATAAAAGTGCATCTATTCATCATAAAAGTGCATCTATCCATCATAAAAGTGCATCTATCATCATAAAAGTGCATCTATCCATGATAAAAGTGCATCTATCCATCATAAAAGTGCATCTATCCATGATAAAAGTGCATTCATCCATCATAAAAGTGCATCTGTCCATCATAAAAGTGCATCTATCCATCATAAAAGTGCATCTATCCATGATAAAAGTGCATTCATCCATCATAAAAGTGCATCTATCCATCATAAAAGTGCATCTATCATCATAAAAGTGCATCTATCCATGATAAAAATGCATCTATCCATGATAAAAGTGCATCTATCCATGATAAAAGTGCATCTATCCATCATAAAAGTGCATCTATCCATGATAAAAGTGCATCTATCCATGATAAAAGTGCATCTATCCATGATAAAAGTGCATCTATCCATCATAAAAGTGCATCTATCCATGATAAAAGTGCATCTATCCATGATAAAAGTGCATCTATCCATGATAAAAGTGCATCTATCCATGATAAAAGTGCATCTATCCATGATAAAAGTGCATCTATCCATGATAAAAGTGCATCTATCCATCATAAAAGTGCATCTATCCATGATAAAAGTGCATCTATCCATGATAAAAGTGCATCTATCCATGATAAAAGTGCATCTATCCATGATAAAAGTGCATCTATCCATCATAAAAGTGCATCTATCCATTATAAAAGTACATCTATACATTATAAAAGTGCATCTATCCATGATAAAAATGCATCTATCCATCATAAAAGTACATCTATACATGATAAAAGTGCATCTATCTATCATAAAAGTGCATCTATCTATCATAAAAGTGCATCTATCCATGATAAAAGTGCATCTATCCATGATAAAAGTGCATTCATCCATCATAAAAGTGCACATATCCATGATAAAAATGCATCTATCCATCATAAAAGTACATCTATACATGATAAAAGTGCATCTATTCATCATAAAAGTGCATCTATCCATGATAAAAGTGCATCTATCCATTATAAAAGTGCATCTATCCATCATAAAAGTGCATCTATCCATTATAAAAGTACATCTATACATTATAAAAGTGCATCTATCATCATAAAAGTGCATCTATCATCATAAAAGTGTATTCACTTCCATTATAAAGCTTGGAAGAGCCATGACATGTTTTAATATAACTCCGATTGTATTCGTCTGAAAGAAGAATGTCATAAACACCTAGGATGAGTAGAGGGAGAGTAAATCATGGGGTAATTTGTATTTCCAAATCACGTCTAGAAAGCAGCAGGGATGTTTTCCCCGGGACACTCACGGCCTCGTAGCACCAGTCTCTCAGCACGTCCAGTTCTCCCTGGATCATGGCCTACAAACAGAGCCAATGTTCAGCAAGAATGTTCTTTTGATGTTTTCGGAGCGATGTACGCTGGGATTTTTGTCCCTCACCTCTAGGATGTTGGGAATGATGTCTCTCTCGCACAGCTTCAGGAAGGAATCCTTGTCGAAATTCGGATCCACCTTCAGGATCTCAGTCAGAACTTCAGACATCTCGGTTTTGGAGAACAAACCGCCTGAGGAGAGCAGAGGACGGTTATGATGACGGAGATTCATCTATCCATCCATCCTTCCTTCTATCTATCCATCCTATCCATCCATCCATCCATCCATCCATCCATCCATCCATCCATCCATCCATCCATTAATTTATCCATCCATCCTTCTATCTATATATCCATTAATTTATCCATCCATCCTTCTATCTATATATCCATTAATTTATCCATCCATCCTTCTATCTATCCACCCATCCATCCATCCGTCCATCCATCCATCCATCCATCCATTTATCTATCCATCCATCCATCCATCTTTGCATCCATCCATTAATTTATCCATCCATCCATCCATCCATCCATCCATTTATCTATCCATCCATCCATCCATCTTTGCATCCATCCATTAATTTATCCATCCATCCATCCATCCATCCATCCATCCATCCTTCTATCTATCTATCCATCCATCCATCCATCCATCTATTCATCCTTCTATTCATCCTCCCATCTATTTATCCATCCATTTATCCATCCATCCTTCTATATCCATCCATTAATTTATTCATCCATCCATCCATCCTTCTATATCCATCCATTAATTTATTCATCCATCCATCCATCCTTCTATATCCATCCATTAATTTATCCATCCATCCTTCTATTCATCCATCCATCCTTCTATCTATCTATCTATCTATCTATCTATCTATCTATCTATCTATCTATCTATCTATCGTCCATCCATCTATAAGAAAAAGTAAGCATAAATGCAGTGTTGTCTTTACCGATGATGTCGGTCATCTTGTCAGTGACGGCGCGTGACGCTCTGACGAGGGCGTTGTCACTCTCATCGTACTTCATCTTCATCTCGAAGAACCCTGAGAGGAGAAAAGCACAGCTTCGGCTCACTCACGGCACACACTGTCAGCACAACACCCCCACGCTAGAGCAAACATCTCGCCACACATCTCCTCTGGAAGAGCCTTCGATCATGAGCCTCATTACCACTGCGCTTAACGAGGCTCTAATTGATGCAGTGAACTCTTCAATTACCAACTAACACCCAGAGCCGCTCCAGAAGAGAAGTGAACATGCAGATCTCAGCGCCATCTGGTGGTCAATCATGCGCACTGCAGATCAACTCACTGTTAAAAACCACATTGTTGTCCTTGAAGTCCTTCCACTGCTGATACCACTTAGAGTCCTTGTGAAGCACGACCCCCATCGCCTCCCTTCAAGAGACACAAAACCACTGCGTCAAGATGTTATTAAAGGATTGGTTCACATCAGAGTTAAAATTTCCTGATAATTTACTCTCCCCACGTCATCCAAGATGTTCATGTCTTTCTTTCTTCAGTCGAAAAGAAATGAAGGTTTTTGAGGAACACACTCCAGGATGTTTCTCCATATAGTGACGTCAATGGTCCAACGGGTCCAGATGTGAGTTCCAGTGCAGCTTTAAAGTCTCGACACGATCCCAGCCGAGGAATAAGAGTCTCATCTAGACAACCAGCGGCCATTTTATAACAAAATAAACATTTATATAGTTTTAACCACAAATGCTCATCTTGCACTGGCATTGTGATGCGACACACATTACGTGATCACGTTGAAAGGTCAAGCGTGACGTAGGCGGAAGAACAGACCCAGTGTTTACAAAGGGAAAGAAGTCAAACGGCCTAAAAAAATTAAATAAAAGGTAAAACAATTTTGAAGTTAAAGGAGAGTTTTTCACCCTACATCAGTTTATCGCGCGAACTTTCCAACGTGATGACGTAATGTGTGAAGTCGAGGACGTGCAAGATGAGCTTATGTGGTTAAAAAGTATATAAATGTTTATTTTGTTATAAAATGGCCGCTGGTTTGTCTAGATGAGACTCTTATTCCTCGGCTGGAATCGAGTCGAGACTTTGAAGCTGCACTGGAACTCACATCTGGACCTTCGACCCGCTGGACCATTGACGTCACTATATGGAGAAACATCCTGGAACGTGTTCCTCAAAAACATTCATTTTATTTCGACTGAAGAAAGAAAGACGTGAACAAAACGCAAAAAAAAAGTCATTTAAATTATCTAGAGTAATATACTTGATGAATACAATATTACACTTGACATTGAACTTCACATTCATTTAATATACAACAGCAAACATTCTTCTGAAAATGAACATCTGGACATCACATTAGACTTACTCGTTGGCCTCGAAGACTCGGTCTTCAGCGCCGCCGGCCTTGGAGGAGAAATCGCTCCTCTTCCTCAGTCTGCTGGGCGGCCGGTACGGGCCGCTCTGTCCCAGCTCACCGATCTCTTTCTTCACGCTCTCCACACCCTGAACACAGCGAACATCAGAGGCGTAAGAGCGGGAACTATCCAGATATTATATTATTATTATATATAAACTCATTGCTAATGATATAAACAGAATTTCTTTGATTTGACAACTAGAGATGCACAGACGTATCGGCCAATAATCGGTATCGGCCAATTAAAGCTTATTATTTTCGATTAAAAACAATAAAACCGATTATATCCTGTAAATCATTCTTATGTTGAATTTAAGGCAAGTTAACTCAACAATAACGCTTTAAAACAGCGACGTTAATGCAGACTTTATTTGACCCTCTGAGTCACCCGTAGTTCAAGTCAGGGTTGGCAGATCTGCAGTTTTTCCACATCAAACATTATTGTACTGTCCAATAATCACAGAGAGCTTGTGTTCTGTTACTTCTGATAAGAAACAAAGTCTCAGCTTTTAAATTCTGTACATTTTATCACGAAATTCACACAATAAATGGGATTTTGAAGCTCTTACATGTGACATTAGATTGCTGTACCGCCTCAGTTCAGGCGAGTCTTTTCTTCCACTTTAATACTTAAGTTATATCTAGAAAACATGCATGAACATCAGAAGGTATGTTGAACGATACAGTAAAACTTACCGAAATCCGTATCATGTCTCATGTAATCGATCAATCTGTGTTTCAACCACGGAAAGACGTCAATAAAACCGCTTGAGAACAATATCACTCAATGTTGCGTTTCCCTCAGGAAAGTTATCCAGTGTTCATTAGTTAGCTATAAACACTAGAGAAGAGCTTATTTACTGGTAATTATATATGTATATCTGAATACATTTGCCATGAAGAAGTGTTTATGAAAGCTTTTATTTAGTGTAAATATTATATCTGGAAATAAATAGCGGTTAAATATAATAGCTCTGTTGTTAATTGTAATCTCTAACATTTTAGTGTATCAAATGAGAGGGTTAATTCCCTGTCTAGTTTGCAGCATTATTTTTTTTCCCTTAAGGCGAGACACGGCAGGCAAAAACATTGTTTTTTTTCACTGGTCAATTTTGAGATTTTGGGCTATTTGTCTTCAATAACATGTCTTCTTTCAGACTTGTGGCGAAAAAAAGTCCAAAATACACATTTAGGTCTTTATTTTACTACACTGTCTATTTGTGTCTGTCGTTTTTTCAGAAATTCGACAAAAGATGGCGTTATAAATCAACGCGCTGCTCCGCGATCTCTCTCTGCTTCCTTTAATCTCACACACGTCTGGAAAGCTCTCTCTCTGCTGTACAATGCTGTCGGATCCAAATATGGTCATTTCCTTTTTATCAGCAACCAATCGTGAAAGTACAATGGGCATTTAACTCTAAAAGCGAAATCTCATTGGCTGATGTCAATTTCTGACACCGTGATTGGTTCAGATGCATCACGTGACGCGCTCTGACATTCAGATGTGTGTTTTTGACTGTTTTTCTGCTCAGTTAAAGGCCATAAATGCTGTGTTTATAAGTTTTGATGTGATTTAGGTGGTTTGTTTTGTTGTTGCTGATGATTTGATGAGATATTGTGTCTGTAAATAGTTGTTTCCACTAAAAAAGTATGATTTTTTACATTACAAATCTTTAAATGCTTTTTTCTTAAAATGAGTTTTTTGTCATTCTCCAGTATTAACATCTCAGCTGATGTACACCAAACTCTCAAGTTACACACTTAGCAGTATTATAAAGATATGTTCAGAGGGATTTGTTAATAAATCATTCCTGGCCTGATTTATGTGACATTTTAATAAAAAAAATATGGCGAAAATTGAATTTTAAGGCTATGGACAGTATATTTAGATTTCCTAGGTAATGAAAGCATATATCCTGAAATCCCTCTGAACATCTTTTTTCATCTTGTGTGTAATAAAAATTAAAAAATAATTTTGCACCTGGCTTTATCATATGTTCAGATCTATCTACCGAAAATATATGCAAAAGTGCGCATATTTAATGAGATAATGCCTAATTTGCATAATTAAACATACAAATTTCAAAAACTTGTAATACATTTTTTTTATGAACTCGTGTAAGTAATCAACTGAGGAAATTTCATGGTGATATTTATAATTTTAAAATTGTACCCTATTCACCTGTAGTGTCTCGCCTTAAGATACAGCAAACTATTGGTATCGGCTGATATTATTCTGAATAATCAACTATCGGTGTCGGCGGAGAAATGTAGTATCGTGCATCTCTATTGACAGAAACCCAAGACTCATGGCTGTAGGGACCTGTGAGATCGCCCGAAACGCTCCGGTCTTTCCCAGCTTCTCGCCGCCCTTAGACACCGTCTCTGCCGAATGTTTGGCTGTTTTAGCAGCCTCCTCCATGCCTTCCTTGATCTTCTTTCCGATGTCCGAGCGACCCACTTCTTCCAGACCCTGCGGAGAGAAACACACACTATCAGAATGCAGGAATATGTCCGCTCAATCGCTTCATAAATATGAACTACAGTAACCCAACATTCATCGCATTATGCAAGTCACTGCAGTTTAAAATAAAAGTGTTTTCCACACAAAATCAGAACAAAATGTCATCCTTCGCAGAACAGCGCAATACTGCAGCGTAAACACTCTGCAGAAACGTGGCGTTCAGCACTTATGTAAATGAAAACACTGAATGAATGAATAAATATAAATGTCCTCTGAAATGAGACAAAGTGCATGTCGAGATGTTCTGGAAATGGCAGTAGTTCCCACACACCTCCTTCACGGTCTCTGACAGCGTCCCCAGGGTTTTCTTCAACACCTCAGAGGTTTTGGCTGTTTCAGACTCGATGGTTTTCTGGAAGACACCAGCAAAAAAACACAATTCAGCACAACATCACAAGGGGAACATTCAGCCGTTTTATAACCGCCACGGCAATGTTAATATGAGGGCTGTCAACGTTAACGCATAATTGTGTCATTATCATAATTCACATCACGCAGTTCGATGATCTTAGAAGTCATGAAGGGGTTTCGATTGCAACTGTGTCTGTTTTATGTGGTTCTATGTATTTTTTAGGGCTGCGCAATATATCGAATTTATTGAAACATCGCAAATGTATATATCGCAATATGCATATCGCAACAGCTTGCAATAAATGGGGTCATGAACAAAACACTTCTTTTTTTTTTAAGCTTTAATAAGTATCAGGATATATTTAATTCATACAGTGAAAACTAAGCAATGTTTTATTTTTATATTTCATGATTCAGTATCTTTTATTAAATAAACCTAATGTAGGATAACCTGAACCCTGTGGTTTACACTGATGTTAAAATAACACTTCTTATGCTACAGTAAAACGCTGATGTTCACTTTCAGAAGTTATAAGGATGTTTTCTTGTCATAAAAAGAATGTGAAACACATGTAGATTATATCATTTTAAATATATTTAAAAGATAATTTAAGTTTATTTTACACACTTTAAGCATTATCGTATCGCATATCGAATTTCGCATTATTTAAGGAGTTGTCGAATATCGCATTTTTCTTCAATATCACACAGCCCTATTTTTTATCTCTATGTATTCATTGTTTTTTTTTGTTTTTTTTGTGAAGCACAAGGGCAACTCGTGTGGCATTAAACTGCACTAATGAATTAAAGGGTTAGTTCACCCAAAAATGAAAATAATGTCATTAATGACTCACCCTCATGTCGTTCTAAGCCCGTAAGACCTCCGTTCATCTTCGGAACACAGTTTAAAATATTTTAGATTTAGTCCGAGAGCTTTCTGTCCCTCCATTGAAAATGTGTGTACGATATACTGTCCATGTCCATAAAGGTAATATAAACATCATCACAGTAGTCCATGTGACATCAGTGGGTTAGTTAGAAGTTTTTGAAGCATCGAAAATACTTTTTGGTCCAAAAATAACACAAAATAAGACTTTATTACGCATTGTATTCTCTCCCGGGTCTGTTGTGAATCTGCGTTCAGGACTCCGCAGTGACGCTGCTGACGTAAGACGCTGATGACGTGTTATCTGGTGCGCCCGAGCTTCGTTTACAGTCTGAGGGAGACGCACGATGTTTCAAGCTATTCTACATTGTTTGCGTGGATATCATTTTTTAATGGTGCGTAAGTGTGCATGTCGCGGATATAGCGTGCGTAAATCTAAAATATCTTAAACTGTGTCCCGAAGATGAACGGAGGTCTTACGGGCTTAGAACGACATGAGGGTGAGTCATTAATGACATTATTTTCATTTTTGGATGAACTAACGCTTTAACATGAGACAGCAGCAGGTTTATTATGCCGTGTGTGCATAAATGTATGAATTATATAGACTCCTTATATCATTTGGTTATTAAAGTGTCTTTTTTTGGAAAGTCCTAAATTTACCTTGAAAAAAAACCTTGCAGAAAATATAATGTGTGAGAATCACCCTTCAATCTGGTGGTTTACTTTGCTGGATATTGCTAATTTCACGATACGTGTTTTAACATATTGACAGCCCTAGTTTAACATGCAACATAAAAAACACTCATACGCACATATTTCCTCCTGGCTTGCTTGAGGGCTTCAGATTCTTCTAGTTTTTTGGCCTCCTCACGAAACTTTTTGATGTTCTCCTTCATCTCGTTGTTCTTGCCCAGTTCCTGCTTGAGATTGTCCAGAAACTCTCCCAGAAAGCCCTTCCGACCGCCGCTGGACATAAACCTGGCCTGCACATCATCGCACGCGTGAAAAACATGGTAAAAATCCCCAAATCTCCCTTAAAAAACTCAACGACGCGCCACACTCACCTGTGCTGTACTGGCCGCCGGGCCACATATCCTATACGCGTGAGCTCTGTCGTATAGCGCTGCATACTGACGGGTGACTAACAGTGCAGGACTTCTCCTGACACAAAGCTGAGCACAAAAACATGCATATTAATACATCATTTCATAATTATGAAGGAAAAAACACCAGATAAACATGTTCAGGTGTGTTATCTGATACCAAATTCACTTTCAGACTAGATATTGTACATACATTATTTATATTTCAGGTGTGTTATCAGATACTGAATTCACTTTCAAACTAGATATTGTACATACATTATTAATATTTCATAAAACTCAGATGGCACTCAAAGAATACCATGGTATTTCCATAGTACATGACCAAAATCCATGGTAATACTATGGGATTTTATGGTTAAGGGGTATAAACATAATAATGAATACCTGCTTGGTGCCTTTTTGTGATTTACACATAAATCCTGTCATTTTAGAAAGTTTTATTAGTTATGTTATAATATTTAATGCTCCATCATGTTTCATCAGCATGACTAGTGAATCATTTTACATTTCTACATTAAACACATGATAGTTCTAGAGAATCAAACGCGCGCTCGTGTTGCTTTAATAGCGAACAGTACGCTGATCGTGACGATATAGATCGCGCTGTTGATAGCCACGTATTAAAAGGTTTAAATGAGAAACTCACCTGGTAACACTGACACAAGGAGGCCGCCATCTTGGAAGCGCTGCGAGTGACCCGTTTGGCTGCTGACCTTGCGACGTAATTCCGGGGGAGGAGCGACATCAGGAAGCAGCCAATCAACAGACGACTGTTCTCTGACGTCTCATTTTAATTATATTCCATGTAATATGTGTACCTTGAAATGCAATGTTGTTCGCTTTGGATAAAAACATCTGCCAAAAGCATAAATGTAAATGAAAAAAATACGTATAGCTATATTTATATTTTAAAAATCCATGTAATATATATATATATATATATTTATTGCATTGAATTATTGTAGTCAATTAATCCAATATGAATGAAACAAGTGATATAATTGCAATATAATGCCTCAAATAGTAAAGTTAAAATATTTTTAACTTCTCATTTCTATTTGTACTAGGGCTGTAAACGATTAATCGCGATTAATCAAATCCAAAATAAAAGTTTGTGTTTACATAATATATGTGTGTGTGTTGTGTATAATTATTTTGTATATATAAATACACACACATGCATGTATATATTTAAGAAAAATGTGTTATTTTTATATAAAATAGTTGTATTTAGATATAATATAAACCATATAAAAATATATATGCAGTATATAAATGTAAATATTTCTCAAATATATACATGCATACGTGTGTATTTATATATACAAAATAATTATACACACACATATATTATGTAAACACAAACTTTTATTTTGGATTCGATTAATCGCGATTAATCGTTTACAGCCCTAATTTGTACATAGTTTTTATTCAGAAATGTAGAAATGAGCCCTCAGGCACAGCAATACAGAATAATTTATCTTAGTTTGTCTTGAGAAAACATAATTTTAAATAATACAACAGTCATTTGGTTTTAGTTATTTGAATTATTTTATTAAAGCACCTCTTTACCACACAGTAACACTGTATAGACATTTTGTTTTCAGTTCAGTTCAGTTTTTTTTTTGTATCACCTTTAAAGTTTTAAAAGCAAATCTTCACTGTGATTAACAACATACAAATTGTAAAAGCTTAGACTCAAATAATAACAATTCAAAAACAATAACCTAGAACCATAAACCACCATGGGACATACCAATAGCCCTAATTATGAATTAATACAGTTACATTTGTATTACTTTCGCAAACTTCAGAAACAGGCCTTCTCCAAAAAACCCGCCCCCAAAAATATATCAGCCAACCGGATGCGAGCATGCAAAACGACTGACAGGCAGAGAGTCTTCTGATTGGCTAAAGCAAGAATTCCGTCACAGAGACGGATGAGATTTCTCACATGTACTTTAAAATCCCTTTAAACTGCAGCAGCTTTAAAAGTCACTCATCAGCTGAGTTTTTAACATGATCAATATTCATATTTGAGTTATTTCCGATCATAACGTTCTGCACGTTCTCAATGTGGATGCACGACGATTGTGGCTGCCATGAGCCATGTTGCTGATACATTGCTACATTCAACGGAGTTGGTGCAGAAAACGTGTTATTCTGCCGCATTTCGCTTTCTAGTTTCAGTCGCGCTAATTTTTCAATCTCTCGTTGAAGTTCCGCATTTCTGACGTTCTCCTCCTTCAGTCTCTTTCGTTCCTCGTGTAGTTTCTTCTTACGCTGTTCGCTTAGCCAAACCTTCCTTTGTTTGTTCACTTCGTCCGGAGTGATGGCTTTCAAGGCTTTGTGTTCAAACATCTTGTGGCTTTCGTCGAGAGGGATCTTCGTCCGAAGCATCAACGGAAAACTTTTGCGCAACAAACTGTTCTCGCGAGGTAGCAGCGGAATAACAGAGTTCAATTTGTGATGCTTTTCCAGCGAATTCATCATCGCTGAATCGGCGGTGGTCGCGCCGAGGTTGGATTTGAAGTTCGGCGTAAGCAGCAGTAGCGTAAACGCAGAGTTCTCAATGGCGTCCTCAATGCATCCAAACGTCGACCTTCCCGGTTGGGCGAAGTCGTCGGAAAATGTTGCGCCAGGCGCAGAGATTATGAGTTCAAGTTTGTCTCGTAGTCTTCGCGCCTCATCCTCGTCTTCAGCTGCGTGGAGGATCACAAAGGCGTAAAATGTTTCTTCTACGTCGCTTTGGCTCGGTTCTGGAGAGCAAAAACTGTTAGCTTGAATTGGTGGTTTGGGATTGTTAGCGTTAGCATCATTTGGTCCAATATTTGGGGTTTGGGATGTCACAAGTTGGGAGCTTCCGGTTTGGTCTAGACACTGTGTTGAATTTGTCGCGAGATTGACTTCCGGTGTCTGTAGTTGGTTGTTCGTGTGAATATTCGTAGTTGGTTGTCGTAGTTGGCCTTGATTGGATGTACTTTCGCTATTTGTTGGCGTGCGCAAAATCAAAGGCTTATCGGCCATATTGGATTCTGAAGCAGTTGGCGAGCTAATTTCGAGACTATACGAACTGCAGCCCGAACTTAATTGCTGAGTCAACAAATGGTTACCGTTTCGTTTAGATACTTCTGGGGATGTCAGTTGGTAGGTAGTAAGTTCGGTGTCGGATTTATCGATAGCATCAGGACCGCAGACTTGCTTAATTTCCTCCTCGATGTATAAAGAACTCAAACCAGCCGTTCTGCTCGACACAAGAGCCGCGCGGTACGCTTGATCTCGTAGCGACTTGTCGCCAATCTCTCCTGCACCAAAATAGCAAAAATTCTTGCGATATCCAGTAATGTTTGGGCATCTGTTGCCTTAAAACCAGCAATATGGCCGCCGTTCAAACGTTCTCCGTGCATTTTGAGCATTTCAGCCAAGTAGTTTCCAATGCTGCTGTCGGCGTTAGCTGTTAGCTTAGCATGTGCATCGGTGTACCGCTTCAGGAGAAACAAGCACATGGCGTACACCAGCTCCTCGGGCTGTTTGTGGCCGTTCTCGGGCCGATCGCGACCCATTTTGAAGGTGAGGCTGATCCATCGCTCCTGCCCAGCTTGAGAGAGGACCTCAAACGCCTTGGCGAGACTCTCGAATCCTCGCTCCATAAGCTGTACTCCATCTTCTGCCATTGTTTACACAAAAATGGCGCGATCATACGTGTATATATGCACTCATATGACATGTTCAAGTCATTCCACTCAATCTGAAGTCACTTAGGCGAGCATGAGCTTCTGAATGCTGAAAGACAAAGTAAAAGTGGTTGATTATGAGTCTATTTGAACATTTCAATAGCAATATTTCATAGACTATCAACATATTTATTTGAACACTTTCAAGCACCAAAAGTATAATTAATTAATGATGTACAATACAATAAAATATTAAAGATAAATATATTAGCCTGTCCCTTTAAATCCTGGAGCCCAGGAGGATTGATCCTAATCAGTTGTTGTTGTTGAAGTTTTTTTAATCATTCATTAGCTGGATAAAATCGTTATGAAAGTGATTCAAACGATATTATTTCTCTGTGTTATAGCTGTGGTGTGTGTGTGGACTCTGCTATTCTAGTGTTTAATGACTCATCAAGTCTTAAATGGCTATTAGCCGTGACGTTGACAAAATAAATAATTCATAAACAGGGAACGTTCTCAGAACTTTAGCAAACGAATTCTCTGGAAATTATAAACAAATGTTCTTCTAGTAACGTCCAGCAAAGTTTGTTATTACATTTTTTAGTACAATACATAGTTAGTGGAACATTAATATTACCTGAAACGTTTTAGGTGGACGTTCATACCGTTTTATAAACGTTACTACTGTACTTCAAATTAATGTTTAAAGAGTGATAAAATTGAATGTAAACGTTCGCATTAACACGAAATTTTAAAACTGAACACTCACAGAAAATTCTGATTTTTTCTGAACACTAACGTTCTTTGAACATATTTTTGTTGGCTGGGTAATATTATAAATATTATAATGAACCAAAAACACCGTGTGACTTACCTTTGTAATAATAGTTCTGCATTACTTCAGAAGCAGGAACTGGCCAACAAAACTTAAGTTAACGTTACACCTTCGCAGAAGAAACAGCGAATCTGTCGAAATTGATTGATTATAAAACACAAAACTCGCTTATTTCCCGGTTGGTTTATATCTAAAGCATTATGTGACACTGATGTATTTAACACTGAAAGTTTTTCTTTTCCCTTTCTCGTGCAATGCGGAAGAAGGTAAACACCGTGTGGACTTTGTAGGGCATCACTAGTTGAAGATGACCAAAAGATGGCAGAAAAAATTACTAGGGAAATTTACACTGATGGTGTTGAATAAAACTGTTGATCTAGTCTAACACTTACTTAGTAAACATTTTAAAATATGTATGACTCATAGATGATAAAAGTCCCCTTTATTTGAATTAAAGAGGCTTTTATATTTGTATTTGTTCTTATATGAAGAATCATATTGTATTTCTATGTATTTTTTATGTATAAAGTACTGATTGTGTATTAACAATAGGGAATAGTCATCCCTTTTAATATCCACTTGTAATATTACATTATTAGTTATTACCTTAAATGTAAATAGATTTTTTTTATTTTACCTGTAAATTCATAAATGAACCAGCAATAAATGTTTATTATAGATTAATTATAAATAAGAATGTGTGCTCTTATTTTATAATAGGCTACCAAATTGCGCGAGATTACAGCGGAAGCCAAGGAGCCAAGCATGTGGAATAACGAGATCAGGGTTTCGCGCGCTGAGCCTACTTGCGAACGTGACGTGACCCCAACCAATCAGGGAGAAGATCAGAACTCCTCTCCGCCAATCAGGAGCGCGCCGTGCCCGCGACAGGAGGGAAAACACGTTGTTGAACACTTTTATTGATTCGAGTCCCAGTTTCAGTGCGTTTCGCGGCAGGATTAAACTGTAACAAAAGTACAATATTTTCACACTTTATCACATTTATTGAATTAAAATCACGTCTTCTGTTTCCAAGAAGAAGATTACAGGTAAAGAGCCGCATTTAAAATCTCTTTCGTTCTATATTTAAATGTATTGTCTGTAAAACCATGCTTACGCGCCTTATTTTACTGTATAAATAATAAGAAATTTGCATTTTTATCTCGTGCATGTTAATAATTATATAACCTCTAGCGTTTTAAAATGTTTCTGTCTTTGCATTCTAAACTAATTTATTTGTTATCATACTCGGACCCCAAATTAAGTCTAAATATCCTTAATTTTTGTGGTTTATTGGGTTTTTGTCATTAAATAACTCAAAATGTTTATTATAATGCCTTGTATGCTGAAATAAGTAAACATAACAAACCAAAACAAGCCAGGAAAGTGTTTATGAATGTCTAACTCGAGTAACGTTATTGCAGGACTTAAGAATGGGTTACTGATGCATTAACTAATTTTATACCGTTTAAAATGATAAATGTGCAATAATTTTCTGTAATAAATTAATAAATTCTGTAATTCTTAGTTTAGATTTGACATTTAGGGGTCTGTTTTTGGTACAAGACCACCCACGTCATGGCCAACACACAACCCCTCATTTAAATGAACTAAATTCGCACTATCTAATTCACGTTTAAACGTTAATTTCTGTAAATAAACATTATAGCTAGACTTATATATATGAAGTTTAGGTATCATTCCAACTTCCTGTTGTGTTTTTAAGTCGACAAAATAAAGATGTTATTTCACCCGATGCAGTACCTTGAGTCACAGTTAGGGGCGTTTCCACCATTTCCGCCAACAACAGGCGAGGTTTGATGTCAACAAGGTTTTCTAAAGCTATTATTCACACTTGCACACGTAGAATGGAAAATGATCTCTCTCATCCATTTTAAATGAAATCTGGAATGGTACCATGGCATTACCATGTTTTCTTTGGGCATGCACCATGGTAATACCATCTTTTTGGACATTTACCATGGTAAAACCATTTTGGGGCATTTACCGAGGTAATACCATGTTTTTTGGGCATGTCCTTTGGTAATACTATGTTTTTGGGGAAATTGTTTTGGTAATACCATGTTTTTGGGGCATCTACCATGGTAATACCATATTTCTTGGGGGCATGTACGGTAATACAATGTTTTTTTTTTTTTTTACCATGGTAATAATACTGTGTTTTTCCATTAGTAGTCTTCGATGTATCTTTGAAATACCGTTGCATATGAATATTGTAAATGTAATCATTTAGTATTATAATATATGCGTAGTCTGTTTTTTTTTTTTTAATTATGATTGTAGGCTAAATGGGAAAACTTACGGAAAATATCGCTCATGAAATGGTGCTCATAAATCAAAGCACCTTGGATTTTACCTTTCACTTAACCAAGCTAACGCCTGTTTTGTAAGTGTAACAGGACTCTAAATAAAGTCTTAAAGAAACATAGATGGTTTCAAAGCAGCAGTTGTAAAACCGCCAGAGGAGCCGAACGAGGAAAAAGCTGCCCGTGTTGCTCACGTCACTGTGTAACGAACACCCTTTTCCTGCTTGTTTGAAGCTCCTGGCTTCGGGCCATTGAACTATAAAAGGAAGGTGTGGAAACAATCTCACTTTCTGATGTCACTTGTTCCAGGTTTGCCGCCATGTGGATCCAGGTGCGCACTATGGACGGCAAGGACACCCATCGGGTCGACTCCCTGTCCAAGCTCACGAAGGTGGACGAGCTGCGTGTGAAGATCACCGAACTCTTCAGCGTCGAAGCCGATAGGCAACGACTCTTTTACAGGGGCAAACAGGTGACGTGTGCCGTTCGCGAGCTGTTTAACTTCCATAATGTGACGAATTTGCTTAAATCATAGTCATTTTCAGAAATCATATTGGTTATTTATCATAATTAGACCCAATTGTAAGGTTGAATTGATTTGGAGAAACTGGGTGAAAAAGGGGCGTGGCTTGGTTTTATCTGTTAGATTGATTGGATAGTGAAAAATTAACCATTATTTTGTGTGTTCTTAAACACATTCACAAGAGCGATTGTGTAAAACTTGTTAAACCACATTTTTACGCAAGTAAAACAAATTTGCGTTGATTACTCGTGAAATAATTCTGGCGCAAATTGTCACGTTCATTAAGCAAATCGCATTTAAAAATTCCCTTGATTCTACAGTAAACGTATCATGTTTCATTTGCTAAATTTGGCTCGGTGTTTAAATCATTATCTACAAACTTAATGAGTTTAATTTTATAATGAGCAAAGTTCTTAACATACAATTAACTTTTAAATATTTTAAACAACTAGATTTGTCAAAGTTTGTCAAGACTAACCTTGTTGACTTCAGAAAGTACCTTAAAAAGTTTGAGGTATTATTTCTTTAAGTTTGAGGTATTATTTCTTTAAGTTTGAGGTATTATTTCTTTAAGTTTGAGGTATTATTTCTTTAAGTTTGAGGTATTATTTCTTTAAGTTTGAGGTATTATTTCTTTAAGTTTGAGGTATTATTTCTTTAAGTTTGAGGTATTATTTCTTTAAGTTTGAGGTATTATTTCTTTAAGTTTGAGGTATTATTTCTTTACGTTTGAGGTATTATTTCTTTACGTTTGAGGTATTTCTTTACGTTTGAGGTATTATTTCTTTACGTTTGAGGTATTATTTCTTTACGTTTGAGGTATTATTTCTTTAATTTTGAGGAGTATTGCTTGAGGAGTATTTCTGTAAGTTTGAGGGAGTTTAAAGTATTTTTTTGGTCACACTAGGCTCTGAAATCATTTGCAAAATGTTGAATATGTCTAAATCGGTCGTATTTTTCACATTTGCACTATGTCATAACATAGTTTTAACATTTGAATTTATCTCGTCCACTTCTTTGGCCACGATAGATGGAAGACGGTCACACCCTCTTCGACTATAACGTGGGCCTGAACGATATCGTTCAGCTTCTGGTACGGCAGGCGGCCCCGTCGGCGGCGCTCCCGAAGGACAAAGAGGCCGAACTCTCCGACTCGGACTCCGGCTGCGGATCGGCCCAGAGCGAGTCCGATAAAGGATCCACGCATGGCGAGAGCGACGGCCAGAGCGCTGGAACCTCAGTCCAGACCGACGCACTGGACCTCGTCGACCCCGGCTTTGGGTTTTACAAGGTGAGATGGGTGGGGAAATTAGCTTCTGATAAGTCAATCAGGGTTCCCATGGGTCCTGGAAATCCTTGAAAGTTTGTGAATCTGAAAAAAAAAATTCAAGGCCCTGGAAACTTTTGGAAAATAAACATAAATAGATACAGATCATTGAAGGTGCCTGCATTTATTTTGTGCAAGGAAGTAGATTTCTGGAAAAAAATCCATATCCCTTCGGTCCACTAATGTGTTATTTCGCCAACACTTCGTGGCCTATGCATACTAGCTTGCTTGATTATCGTTAGTTACGCGCATTTATGCGTTACGTTAAGTGTTTTCCGCGTGAGGTACTTTGTGTTGTACGTTACCATGACGTTCACCGCGTGTAAAACTGTAACAATGTGTCTTACAAGGTAACACGATGTAACCTTGCTCTCACTTGAAATATGTCCCCCCACATTAAGTCCTTGAATTTGAGGGTATTGGATCTAAAAAGTCCTTGAATTTTAAGTTAACCGGGGTGTGGGAACCCTGGTCAAAGCCATTCTTGCACAAATTGTTGCTTCCGATATTTTTGTTGTTTCACTCTTGAAGTGTCTCACATATTTTAAATATTTATTTTCAAACTTAATGATTTTAGTTGTATAATGAACAAAGTTCAAATTTGTATAATCAGTTGTAAATTGTTAAAATATAACCATTCTTTGGTAAGAACTAACGTGTAGGCCTAATACATTTCTTTAACAGAACAAATTAGTTTAATTTGTTGTTGTTGTGCAAATTTTTGCATTCGATGAGTTACTCCACTATAAACATCTCGTTGGCCATTTTCTTTCACTTGCAACGTTTGTCTTCTGTATATTTAAATGTATGATCTACAAACAGACTTATTTTAATTGCATAATGACAATCTTAATTGACTTAATTTGTTTTATATTACAGTTAATGTTTCATTTAAATTTATTAAAAAAATTGTTTATTTTTATGTCCACTAGTCTCTAAAATTGTCTAATTTATGTAAATCTGTCAAAGTGTTCGTAAAACGCAAGAACTAACGCGTGATGTTTGTAAAATCACTTCACGCAAGTTGTATTCGTTTAACAGAACAAATTTGCTTTAATGGGCTTTATGCACAGCTGCACTACTTCCTGAACTTTAGCCAGCTCCTTTGTTTCCTGTCTGTCATTATTGGACAAACTGATTAATCCAGGTGTGCCTGACCAACAACAATAATCAGACACACCTGGATTAATCAGTTTGTCCAATAGTGGCAGACAGGAAACAAAGGAGCTGGCTAAAGTTCAGGAAGCAGCTGTGCATAAAGCCCATTGCTCATGAAACTATTCAAACAAATCAGAACGACCTTGTCGGGTCCAATAAATGTCTTGCTGCCGTTTTTCTTTCTGTTGGATGCTCAACTTAATATTTGAACGCTTTTTTTCTTCAGATAAATGAGTTTGTAGACGCTCGAGACTTGAACATGGGCGCCTGGTTCGAGGCGCAGATCGTCAAAGTGACGAAAACAGCAAAGACTTCAGGGGAAGATGGAGAAACTGATGGGGAAGAGGAGATCATTTACCATGTCAAATATGAAGAGTAAGTCTCTATTTTGGAGTAAAAAAAATTACACTGATTATGAACCACTGCAAAATAAGCATTTTTATCTTAGCTGTCATTGTCAATTGACCCTTCGCAGGGAGTTTGATTGACAGATGATCTGACCATAATCCGCCGAATCTGCCATTTTTGTCCGACAACGCAGTCAGGAGAGTTAGTAGATTAACGTTGGAGGATTTGAACTTGAGAAGCGGAGTGTACTGACGCCTTACCGCGGTTTAAAACAACATTCCTTCTGATGTTCATTCATGTTTATTTGATGCTATAAATGAACTAGAAGGAAGAGATGATCGGTTCACGAGCGGCTTTAACTGAGCGATCTGTCAGACTCATTAAAAGAAACAAAACGGTATTTATTGTTTAAATTTCGTGGCTTGTCGGACATAGCAACAGTAACTAAAGGGGACGGGTCTTTGCGAACGGTCAATTGCAGTCTAAATTGAATGAGAAGAATTACAAATATTGTTTAAAACAAAATAATGGAAAAGAAACTGTTATATCGAGTTCTGGTGGGCTGCACACAAAAACGAACATGCAGCGTGACCAGTGTAGTCTGATTCACAAACAAGTGACGTTTATGAGCAGAAAAGAATCGATAGCTTGTGAATCAGAATCAAATCTAGAAATCTTCAACGATACACAGTGAACGAGTTACGAACAGTTCAAATGATTCATGAGTTACGAACTTACAAGCCAGTTAATTTAATCCAACAACTGATTCACTTTCTGAAGTCATTTTCAGGCCAATGTTTTTTTTACAGAAAATAGTATTGGTTATTAAGCATGATTATGGCAAATTGTAAGGTTGAATTGACTTTGAGGAGACATTTTGAATAAATGTCTTTTCCAAACAGGAAGAAATTGTCTACAATTTGTTTTCCCTCCAATTCTAACAGATTCATGCACCTGTTAACATCCAGTTTCAGTCCTTCCTTTCATCTGTCTTAAACTGTTGATCAAAGACAGTCTGTTTAAGCGTCCCACACCATCTGAATGCTAATCGCGCGCGCCTGTGCTCTGTGCAGTTACCCTGAGAACGGCGTGGTACAGCTGCGCGGGAAAGACGTTCGTCCGCGAGCGCGGACCGTGTACCAGTGGCACCAGCTGGAGCAGGGCATGATCGTGATGGTCAACTACAACCCGGACGAGCCCAAAGAGCGCGGCTACTGGTACGACGCCCAGATCCAGAGGAAGAGGGAGACGCGCACCCAGCGCGAGGTTTTCGGCAAGATCCTGCTCGGGTAGGGAGACGGTTTAGCCTTCCTGATAGTCAAGCATTTGGCCAGAGCATGCAGACAGATGGTCAGTTTGTACGTTGACGGATTTGTGTGAATCGATCAAAGCGTTCATAAATGCAAGAATGTGTCAAATTTTTCAAACCACTGTGTATAACAAATGTGTGTTGACTGCGCATGAAATGATTTTTGCTCAAATTTGTTCTACTGTAAACGTCTTTTAAATCATTATTAATTTAAAATGAAAGTTCTTCGTAATGTTTTTTTATCATGCAATTTTTGTTTTTTTCTTGTTTTTTTAGTTTTAAAGGCTATTTAAAAAATATATACATTTTTAGTTACACTAGACCAGGGATGCTCAACTTCAGTCCTGGAGGGCCACTGTCCTGCAGAGTTTAGCTCCAACCCTAATTAAACACACCTGAACAAGCTAATCAATGGTTTCAGGATTACTAGAAAAGAGCTTTTGTCAGGGTTGAAGCTAAACTCTGTAGGACAGTGGCCCTCCAGGACCGAAGTTGAGCATCCCTGCACTAGACTCTAAAATTGTTTCAAAAGTCAAATTTCTGTAAAAACAATTTTACACTTAAGTCTTTTTTTTTTTTTTTGGTTTGTTCAAGTTTCTTTTATATTTGAATAGTTAGCTACCAACTTGATGATTTTAATTTCTATAATGAACTAACTTCAGAAGTTATGCGACTTTGTTCATATGTAATATTTAAAAAAAACTGTTTTTGTTATCAGAAATTGTTTTGCTTTTTGCTCGTGAAACCGTTCTTCCGCAAATTGTCACATTTAATAACATTTCAAATTGTTTTTATTCTTACTGGCCATTTTCTTTCTATTGGTTTGCTCACAAAGTTCCTCTTAAATTAAAATGATTTACAAACTTAAGTATTTTAATTGTGTAATCAAGTAAATTCATTATAGTTAACCAACTTTTTATCAGTTTTGTTTATAAAATATTTAAATATTAAAAATATTTGAAGCAATTATATAGATTACTTACACAAAACTCTTGAATACTCTCATAAACTCATTCTTGCACAAGAACGAATTCGTAAAACCACTTTTTACGCAGCGTTGCATTCAGTTAGCAGAACAAACTTGTGTTAATTGCTCATGAAACCATTCTCGTGCAAGTAGTCGCTTAGTAAATGATTGAATTTGCGTAAAATTGTTGTGATGGGCAAATCAAATAAAAATAAAGTGTCCATTTCACTCTAAATGTCTTGCTGGCCATTTTGTTGATTTGATCACAAAGTTTGTCTGCAATTTTCTACAGGGATGCTGGTGATTCTCTCAACGACTGTCGCATAATGTTCGTCACTGAAATCTACAAGATTGAAGAGCCAGGAAGTCCAGATGGTCCAGGAGCCTCTTCCGACAGCCCTCTCAAGAGTGAGTCTGGCTTTAGTACTGCACCAAACCTATGCTTTGTTTTTACCATTATCATATAATTCAGTCTCAATATGTACGGGCGCAAGGGTTAGTTCACCCAAAAAGGAGTATAAAGAAAGTCATATACACCTAGGATGGCTTGTTATGGGATAATTCACCATTTGTGGGTGAACTAATCCTTTAAAGTGCCTTGTTTTTGTCAAATCAGGGTCAAACGGACCCGAATGCAAGGTGTGCAAAGACGACCTGAAGAAGAACTGCCGCGTGTGCAACTGTCACGTGTGCGGCGTGAAGCAGGACCCCGACAAACAGCTGCTGTGCGACGAATGCGACATGGCGTTTCACATCTACTGCCTGAACCCGCCGCTCACCAAAATCCCCGCCGACGAGGACTGGTGAATGAGTTTACCGTCACTTACTGCAAATCAAATAAAAATATAGTCGATTCCACTATGTATAGGGTTGAGTATGGTTTGAATTAATGATTTCAATCAATTCTGCTTATTGATTCCTTATTTCAATTCCAGTAAGGTAAAAAAAAAATCTATTTACTCTTAAAAATTTACTTTTATTGCAAAGCATTTAATTGTAGCTGAATATTAGAAAAAAAAAATCAACAGGCTAAATAATAATAATACATTTTATTTATTTGGCGCCTTTCTGGGCACTCAAGGTCACCTAAAGAACACTTACGTAAGGAACGTTTGCCTGTGGTTTAAAAATACCATAGAAAAACATCTAGCCTAACTAATATAAATTTCAAGCATTATTAAAGACAAGTAAACACTCAGCAATTAAAAAAGAACATAAAAAATTAGCAAGCGCAACAAATAGATACAGCTGAACAAGCATACGATTCAAATAAACAGTGTTTCAGGTACAGAAACTGGAATCAAATGTAAAACAACACTGAACTTAAATGATAAACATAAATATAGTCAAGAAAGAGTGAATTTTCTGTCTTCTGTTGTTTGATTAGTGTTGTTATAGAGACGGCAGCAGGAATATTAGGCTGCTGTCACTTTAAGAGTTGCCCAATATAGTTACACAGAGTCGTCTCGTGCTTGAATGGTTTAAAGTCATATTGAAATGCTCACAAAGGAATCAATAAGAGGAATCAATTTTTATTTTATAACAAAGTATCCGATTCCGGACCTCAGATTTTCGATTTCCCAAACTTAACCATAAATGTATTTTTTCTCTCAGGTATTGTCCAGAATGCCGTAACGACGCCAGCGAGGTGGTTCTGGCTGGAGAGAAGCTGAAGGAAAGCAAGAAGAAGTCCAAGATGGCGTCTGCGAGCTCTTCCAGTCAGAGGGACTGGGGGAAGGTGCGTTTCAGCCCAACAAGTTTGCAAATAGAGTCGTTCAGATGATGTATTCATGAGCCTGGTGTCTTGTTTTGTAGGGTATGGCATGTGTCGGCCGCACCAAACAGTGCACCATCGTTCCCTCCAACCATCACGGGCCCGTTCCTGGAGTTCCAGTGGGAACGCAGTGGAAGTTCAGAGTGCAGGTGGGCATCTCTGATAGATAGATAGATAGATAGATAGATAGATAGATAGATAGATATTTAATGTTTAGGCCTCTTATGTGGACAGTATGGAGTACCTCAAGGCTCAGTACTAGGACCGTTGCTTTTCACCCTGAACGTGCTCTTCTTGAGAGACATCATTAGGAAACGTGTTATTTTTCACTGTTAAGGTCCTCGCACACGTCCTTTTCTCATCCGAAATTTTTGCACGTTAAAAAATAAGTACATTTTGTGTCAATCACGTTTATACACTGCCTCCGAAACTTTCGTCCATCATTAAAAAATGTCTGCGTTTTTCGCATCCGTAGCAAACATTTTGAGAGGTGTTTTGACTATTCAGAGCCACCATACAAGCAAACTCCAAAATCCAGAACTATTTAGGATCAATTGGTTCACCGGAAATTTTTTTATTTTTTTGGCAAGGTACAAAAACATGACAAGTAAACAAATTTACACAAAAACAACAAAAAACAAATACACTTAACTCTAAACTCACATTAACACTTAAACGTCACTAAACATCTAATCTATTCACACCTTTGATTATATGCATTATTTCATGATAATTTTGTAAAAGAGGGCTCCATATTTTTTTCAAAAGCAGTAATTTTGAGTGAGGCCGTCATTTTCTCAAGCGTTAATGTCTACTAATGAATTGATCCATTGTGTAATGGATATTTTTGTTCTCTTCTTCCAGTTTAATATCCTCCTTTTTAATATGTGGCTCCAGTATCGTTAGCAAAGCATCAAAATGAGCCACTGACATCCTGAAGTAAACTTTGAATCTCTTTCTTTCCTTTGGATGCAGTCTCAGGATTGGATGAACCCAATATTTTCTCTTTCTTTTACAAAATCATCCTCACTGCTTGAAGACTCCATTTTGTTTTTTTTGCTTTTTTTTGCAACGGATTAAATAATACGCATCGGCATCAGTGTTCAAGTTTTCTGTGCGTGATCAATTTTTAGGATGACAGATGAAAATTTCGGACTTCTTCAGTCCCTGGCGGATGGATCCATGGTGGATATTAACGTGATCTTGTGTTTGTGTTGGTCAGGTGAGTGAGTCTGGCGTCCACAGGCCTCACGTCGCTGGGATTCACGGCAGAAGTAACGACGGTGCTTACTCTCTGGTGCTCGCCGGAGGCTACGAAGATGACGTGGTATGTCTGTGTGAACACTCGCCCCAAACATCCTTCAGGTACTCCTTCCCTTCCTCCGTTTACCTGTGATGTTTTCCTCACTCCAGGACGATGGTAACGAGTTCACATACACGGGCTCCGGGGGTCGCGACCTCTCAGGGAACAAGAGAACGGCAGAGCAGTCCTGCGATCAGAAGCTCACCAACATGAACAGGTCAGAAACACAGCACTACACGTTCAAGACGACGGTTGTGATGATTGTGATGATAAATGAGTATTCAGACAAAAGTCGTCTCTCAGATTAATTAACCTTAATTGATATCAGCAGAAAAGTGTATATATTGTGTATATATACAGTATGTATTAATGTGATTGTCATTGTAGGGCTCTGGCTCTGAACTGTAACGCGGCGGTGAACGAGAAGGAAGGCGCGGAGGCTAAAGACTGGAAAGCTGGGAAACCTGTGCGAGTCGTGCGCAGCTCAAAGGGACGCAAAACACAGCAAATTCAGTCCTGAAGACGGAAACCGGTACGACGGCATTTACAAGGTGAGCCATTTATGAGAGATGGGCGGTTCATTTATTCTTAAATCAATAAATACTAAATAAAATATATACAAGATTGTGAATGAATTAATAAAAAATAAAAACAAAAACAAAACACAGGCCTGTGAATGTATGAATATAAATAAATAAACACAGGCCTGTGTTTTTATTTTATTTTTTTATTTGTATTAATTCATTCACAATCCTGTATATATTTTATTTAGTATTTATTGTTATTGATTCATTCCCAGGCCTTTTTATTTATTTATGTATTCCTATATAATTACTTATTCATTTATATTTATCATCTTAGTTTTATTCAATCGTTCCCAGGACTGTATATATTTTTTATTAATTTAAATGTATTTATTCACAGGCCTGTATTTGCTTCCCTACTTCCTTTCCTTCCTTTCATTTTATTCATTTATATTTATGCATTTATATTCTTTCTTTTGCCTGTAATTTATTATTTTTGTTATAATATTTATTCATTCATTCCAAATACTATATTTATTTTAATTTGAATTAATTCCCAAGCCTTTATTTATTCATGTATATTTATTCTCTTAGATTTATTCAATGATTCCCAGGACTGTATTTATTTTATTCATTTAATTGTATGCATTTGCTTCCCTTCTTCCTTTCCTTTCTTGGCTTTTATTTATTTTATTAATTTACATTTATATAATTTAATAAATGTTCTTGTATTTAATTTATATTTATTCATTAATTCACAGTCCTGTATTTATTTTAGTATTTATTGTTGATTCATTTATTTAGATATTCCTGTATCATTTATTCATTTAGATTTTTTTGGTTGGCATTTATATTTATTGGCAGGACTGTATATTTATTGATGTAAATGTAGTTAATAATTTATTCATTCATAGGTCAATATTTCATTTCCCTTCTTTCTTGGCTTTCTTTCATTCATTTATTTCTTTCATGCATTCATTGGCTTATATATATATATTTATTTATTTATTTTTTTCCCTTTATTTATATTTATTTAATTAATTAATTACCAGACCTGTACATGTTCATTCAGTTATTTATATTTAATTAGGTGGTGAAGTACTGGCCAGAGAAGGGCAAGTCCGGCTTCCTCGTTTGGAGATACTTGCTGAAGCGAAATGATGACGAACCGGCGCCGTGGACCCGCGACGGCAAAGAGCGCGTTAAGAAACTGGGGCTCACCATGCAGGTCAGGTCACGTTTCACCCCAAATCACACGCCTGTTTGTGTATCTCGGTTAAATTCATCCATTAACCCTGGTTCTCTCGTGCTGCAGTATCCTGAGGGTTATCTGGAAGCTGTGGCTGCCAAAGAAAAGGAGAAGGAGAACAAAAACGAAGAGGAAGTTGAAGAAACGCCCACTAAGGGGAAGAGAAAGAGGAAATCCCAGACCGGTAGGTGGAAACGTCCCACCACAATGTCGTAAATATGAGTGGGAAGTTCAGGATTTTCTTTAAGCCCTGATCTTTACGTGTTGTGGGAAACGTATAGGCTTTTCTATTTACAGCACAGTAAGCTGCACAGAATATGATGGCATTATAATATAACAATGTAACATGTGACCATGGATCATAAACCCAGTCTGGAGTCGCACGGGTATATCTGTGGCAATATCCAACTATACATTGTATGGGTAAAAAATATTGATTTTTCTTTTATGCTAAAAATCATTAGGATATTAAGATCATGTTCCATGAAGATATTTAGTGAATCTCCTACCGTAAATATATAAAACATGTATTTGTGTGAGTGAATGCAGCACAATCGTGAACATAAAGATTTTCTCAATGTTTAGATTTTTTTTGCACCCTCAGATTCCGGATTTTGGCTTCATAAATTAATTAAAAATATAAAAAGCAAAGCACACCTGATGCACATTTCTTTGTTCTTCATTTTCTAGAACTAGAGTTAAAGAACCTTGCTGTATTTTTGTGTAATTAAGAGAAACTACTCCGCCATCTTACTCTTGACGAATGTGACTTGAAACACTTCCCACCTCGTAAATACGAACTTCCCAGGAGGACTTGAACGCACCAATTTTGCCTGAAGTCCTTTGTTTATGTCTGTAACATCCTTGTTTTTTCCGGGTCCTAGTTGACGAGAAGAGTTCTCCGACCAAAGGCACGCCTAAGAAGATGAAGGTGGAGGCGTACAAACTGAGCAAAGAGCAGAAGGGCTTTATCAAGGACGATGAGCTGAACAAGAAGTTTTGGGACGAAGCCATGCAGTCTCTCAGCCTCGGGACCTGTACGTATTCATTATTTAGCCACTCATAACCTGTCATTTAAAGGGATAGGGAGATGACATTCTTCTTTCAGACGAATACAATCGGAGTTGGTTCAAAAATGTCTCTTCCAAGCCTTATAATAGCAGTGAATGGATTTTTGTTTTTGGAAGTCCTTCAAAGTGCATCTGTCCATGATAAAAGTTCATCTGTCCATGATAAAAGTGTATCCGTCCATCATAAAAAGTGCATCTGTCCATCATAAAAGTGCATCCATCCATCATAAAAGTGCATCCATCATCATAAAAGTGCATCTATGCATGATAAAAGTGCATCCGTCCATCATAAGTGCATCCGTCCATCATAAAAGTGCATCTGTTCATGATAAAAGTGCATCTATCCATCATAAAAGTGTATCCGTCCATCATAAAAGTGTATCCGTCCATCATAAAAGTGTATCCGTCCATCATAAAAGTGCATCTGTCCATCATAAAAGTGCATCCGTCCATCATAAAAGTGCATCCGTCCATCATAAAAGTGCATCCATCCATCATAAAAGTGCATCTATGCATGATAAGTTCAACTGTCCATGATAAAAGTGCATCCGTCCATCATAAGTGCATCCGTCCATCATAAGTGCATCCGTCCATCATAAGTGCATCCGTCCATCATAAGTGCATCCGTCCATCATAAGTGCATCCGTCCATCATAAGTGCATCCGTCCATCATAAGTGCATCCGTCCATCATAAGTGCATCCGTCCATCATAAGTGCATCCGTCCATCATAAGTGCATCCGTCCATCATAAGTGCATCCGTCCATCATAAGTGCATCCGTCCATCATAAGTGCATCCGTCCATCATAAGTGCATCCGTCCATCATAAGTGCATCCGTCCATCATAAGTGCATCCGTCCATCATAAGTGCATCCGTCCATCATAAGTGCATCCGTCCATCATAAGTGCATCCGTCCATCATAAGTGCATCCGTCCATCATAAGTGCATCCGTCCATCATAAGTGCATCCGTCCATCATAAAAGTGCATCCGTCCATCATAAAAGTGCATCCGTCCATCATAAAAGTGCATCCGTCCATCATAAAAGTGCCTCTATCATCATAAAAGTGCATCCATCATCATAAAAGTGCATCTATGCATGATAAAAGTGCATCCGTCCATCATAAAAGTGCATCCATCCATCATAAAAGTGCATCTATCATCATAAAAGTGCATCCATCATCATAAAAGTGCATCTATGCATGATAAAAGTGCATCTGTCCATCATAAAAGTGCATCCATCATCATAAAAGTGCATCTATGCATGATAAAAGTGCATCCGTCCATCATAAAAGTGCATCCGTCCATCATAAAAGTGCATCCGTCCATCATAAAAGTGCATCCGTCCATCATAAAAGTGTATCTGTTCATGATAAAAGTGCATCTGTCCATCATAAAAGTGCATCCATCATCATAAAAGTGCATCCGTCCATTATAAAAGTGTATCTGTCCATCATAAAAGTGCATCTATCATCATAAAAGTGCATCCATCATCATAAAAGTGCATCTATGCATGATAAAAGTGCATCCGTCCATCATAAAAGTGCATCAGTCCATCATAAAAGTGTATCTGTTCATGATAAAAGTGCATCTGTCCATCATAAAAGTGCATCCATCATCATAAAAGTGCATCTATGCATGATAAAAGTTCAATTGTCCATGATAAAAGTGCATCCGTCCATCATAAAAGTGTATCTGTCCATCATAAAAGTGCATCTATCCATCATAAAAGTGCATCCATCATCATAAAAGTGCATCTATGCATGATAAAAGTGCATCCGTCCATCATAAAAGTGCATCCGTCCATCATAAAAGTGCATCCGTCCATCATAAAAGTGCATCCGTCCATCATAAAAGTGCATCCGTCCATCATAAAAGTGCATCCGTCCATCATAAAAGTGTATCTGTTCATGATAAAAGTGCATCTGTCCATCATAAAAGTGCATCCATCATCATAAAAGTGCATCTATCATCATAAAAGTGCATCTATCATCATAAAAGTGCATCTGTCCATCATAAAAGTGCATCTATCCATCATAAAAGTGCATCTATCATCATAAAAGTGCATCTATCATCATAAAAGTGCATCTGTCCATCATAAAAGTGCATCCATCCATCATAAAAGTGCATCTATCATCATAAAAGTGCATCTGTCCATCATAAAAGTGCATCTATCCATCATAAAAGTGCATCTATCATCATAAAAGTGCATCTATCCATCATAAAAGTGTATCCGTCCATCATAAAAGTGCATCTGTCCATCATAAAAGTGCTCCAAAGGGGATTAATCAAGGCCTTCTGAAGTGAAGCGATGCGTTTGTGTAAGAAAAATATTCATATTTAAAACTTTATCGACTAAAATAACTAGCTTCCGGCAGACAGACGTTTGCCAGAAACCCATTCACTGCCATTATAAAGCTTGGAAGAGCCAGGACATTTTATTAATATAACTGATTGTATTCGTCTGAAAGAAGAAAGTCATATACACCTAGGATGAGTTAATTTTTCAATTTTGGGTGAACTATCCCTTTAAGAGATTGGGAGGATTATTGTGAGTTGAATGTCTTCATGTCGCACTGTAGCGCTTCCTGAATAAAGTGGAGGAAGTTTTCCTGTGTATCTGCTGCCAAGAGGTCGTCTATCAGCCCGTCACCACAGAGTGCCAACACAACGTCTGCCGGGTGAGACACACCAGACAACACCAGTGCTCAATGTGAAGGCACTGGGGGGCACTTCAGTTCATCAGATGGGCCTGACAATGCAAACGTTTATTTGAATTATTCTTTTAATTTCATGTATTTTTATTTATTTATAATTATATAAATTTTTCATTTTATTGATAATTAATTATTTTAATATTGCTTTATTTATAAATTTTAATGGTTTATTCATTCCATTGATTCCTTCCTACAATGAAGTTAATTGAAAAACCTAATTGAAAAAAATTGATTTAGTGAAATACTTTTATTTGTTGTTTTAATTATTTTAATACATTATATACTTTATGCATTTTAAATTTTTACTATACACACTTATTTTTATTTATTCATTCCCAGGCCTGCATCTTATTTTTATTTTTTTCAATTATACTTTTTCATATGTAACATTGTAATGATACTTTTCATTTATATATATATATATAAAAAAATCTCAATTCAGATAGATAGAATTTTTTTTTTTTATATATTAAAATTATCATTAATTTTTTTTTACATTTATTTTGTTTTCAATTATACTTTTTTCATATATGTAAAAAAAGTAATGTTTTTTAATAAATTAAAAGTATCATTTTTATATCTATCTGAATTGATTTTTTTTTTTATAAATTAAAAGTATCATTACTTTTTTTACATATATGAAGTATAATTGAAATAAAATCTGTAAAAAAATTTTTTAAAAGTTAATGATACTTTTAATTTATTTGAAAAAAAAATCTATCTGAATTGAGTTTTTTTTGTTTTTTTTTATAAATGTAAAGCATCATTAAAAACGTTTATATATACATCTCTCGCATGAGTGTGAGGCCAATTACATAAAAAAATAAAAATTAAGATAAAATAAACCAAATTAGCTTGATTTACTTCTGTCATGGCCTCTTTTTTTTTATTATTGGCTGCAAATTAAATTAGCTGTCATCTTTTAGGGTTTATTTAAACTCAACGCCGATGTCAGGGATTCGATTCTGATGACGTCTTCACATGCTCAATGATTCGTCCATTTTGTTGTTGTTAAGACTAACAGGATTTTTGTCCTCTTCACAGGAGTGCCTTCAGAGATCTTTCAAAGCCGAGGTCTACACCTGTCCGTCTTGCCGACACGATCTGGGGAAAAACTACCCGATGACGGTGAACAAACCTCTCCAAGCCATCCTCACTCAACTCTTCCCCGGATACAGCAGCGGCCGGTGTTGACGCGACAATTCCACGAACGAAAAATGGATTTCGTTTTTTTAATATATTTAACAAATGCATCAGGTTGTAGGATTGATCGAAACACCTCCGCCTACTTGATTTGGCCCTGTTTTGTGATCTGCCTCTATCCACTAAACTTCACACCAGTACTAGTATATTCTTCGCAATCGCGAGCTTCGTATTTACGAGGAAATGTGATTCTAAGCGATGTAGTTGTGTTTTAGCTATAGATGCTTCCTGTACCCCAAAACTGCACAATGAACTGTAGCTATGCACAATTACGATGTTCCTTAACACTTTTTCACTGTATTTTGTCATTACAATGATTTGTATCAAAAGCACCAGCCATAGTAACTTGTTAAAAAACGAGCCCGGTCAAGTGCGTTTGACGTTTTTAATGTTAGCCCTAAATACATTTTAATAAACTAGCTATGCATTGTGACGTTTTGCGATGTTAATCTGAACAAACTTTTTTTTGCCAGCGGTGTTTCGTCATTTTGTGACGTTAACAAGCGTTTGTATGAATGCTATTCCGTGAGTTTAAATTGCTGTTGCTTTACTAGCGCACAAAAACGATGTTCGTTAATTAATTTAGCAAGCAGTAACGTATGATTTGTACGAAAGTGCTGGTTCTAGAATCCCTTTAAAACAATCCCATCAAGATCAGTGTGTTTCATGTTTTTTACTGCGCCATCGTTAGCGCTAAAATTTGTATTAAATTAGCAATGCATTGTGATATTTGCTACGTTTATCTCTTTAACTTTTTTTTGCCTTCAATATTTTGTCACTTGTGATGTTTAACAAGCCTTCTTACAAATGCTATAAAGATCCGTGAGTTTAAGTGTGCCGACGCTTTATTAGCACACAAATAAATTAAATGTTCGTTAATCATTTTCCGCAAGCATGTAACTACTTTTTGAACGAAACCCGTAAGTTTAAATTTCCATAGCTTTACTAGCGCACAAAAACAAAATTCAATGTTCGTTAATCATTTTTCCGCAAGCAGTAACGATGATTTGTACGAAAACACTGGTTCTAGAATCCCTTAAAAATGATCCCGCAACATCAGTGCGTTTGTTTTTTATTGTACCATTGTTAGCGTTAAATGCATTTAAGTAAATGAATTAACTGCCTGCAGTATTTCGTAATTTGAAACGTTAACAAGCCTTCGTACGAATGCTATGAAGACCGTCAAGTCGAAGTTGCCGTAGCTTTACTAGCGCACAAACACCAATACGATGTTCGTTAATAATTTTTCGCAAGCAGTAACTTTTTTTTTTTTAAGGTAAGCGATGTTTAAATTGACATAGCTTTACTAGCACACAAACAAATACGATGTTCGTTATTAATTTCGCAAGCAGTAGTGAGGATTTTTACGAAAGAACAATTCCTTTAAAACGATCCCGCAATATCAGTGTGTTTGTTTTTATTGTACCATTGATAGCGTTAAATACATTTAAATGAACCAAGTAACTTTTTGGCCTGCGGTATTTCGTAATTTGAGACGTTAACAAGCTTCGTACGAATGCTATTAAGTCGAAGTTGCCGTAGCTTTACTAGCGCACAAAATACCAATACGATGTTCGTTAATCATTTTTCAAAAAGCAGTTAACGATGATTTGAGCGGCTCTATAATTCCGTTAAAACCCCCGGCTTTTTCCCCCGGCTTTTTTCCCCCCGGCTTTTTCCCCCCGGCTTTTTTTATTTTTATTCAATCGTACTGTCATTTTCAACTTACTAAAATTTATTCTAAAAATGTATTCATTTTAAGCTAATATACGTAGAAACTCTGAATCTTTCTCGTCCATTGGGGTAAGCGACTGAAATTAATACACACTGAAATTAATAGATACTATCCCTCTTTTTTCCGTTTGATTTATTTGCTTGAGCTGTTTAACTGCTGTATGTGCTTTACAAATGGATTGTCTTTTTTTTTTCTTTTTTTTTACTAACTTCTGCCGTTATGCAAACAGTGGTCATGCGTGTGTATAAACCGGTCCGCGATCTGCAGTTTTCAGCCGGATCCGGTTTTTAAGCGCTTCTACCTTGACTTTTCGCAGGTTTTCGAGGTTAATCCGTGAACTGTTTTCCGCACAAACCCTGACAGTTTCTCATTCAGGAAGTAATTAAGTGTATCGTCTTTTTCGCCTATTGATGTTCTTTGCTTTGTTGTAAGAGTTATAAATAGCATTTGCTAAATAAATGCCTGAGGCTGCAGATAATTACTTGTTTTTTTTTTCTTCTTAGTTAATACCTCTAATATTTGCGTAGACCGGAGCTGTATATTCTAAAAATTTGAAATTGTATATTTTTAGCACTTGTATTTAGCCATTTTATGTAGTGGTTGGTGCATAGCTATTTTCTGTGCACTAGGATGAGTGCTATATTTTTCAATAAACTGTATTGAACTTTTATATAAACTCACTGTGTGTAAGAGAGCTCTTCTTTTCCTAATAAAACGCTGTTGTGTGTTTAATGCATTCCAGTCACTCATAGATGTTTGTATAGTCATTAACTTAATGTTGTGTCCAGCAATTATGACTTAATACATCCTTAAAGGTGAAATGCGAGTTTTAATTGTGCACCTCTTTGGTAAACAACTAAATTTTTTGAGTTTTCAACCTACTTGAATTGAGTAATAACCAAGAGCACAATTTAAGTCATAGCAAAAAAAAAAACTAAAGCCATGATGTCTTGTAATACTAAAGGCCTTTTTATATGTGAAATAAGCTGTTAAATAGAGTGAACGAGTGAATGAGGCATTTATATAACACGTTCATGTGTACACCCAAAGCGCCTCTTAACATAATCTGTTATTTGTGTCTAAATGCTCGGTTTTAAACATATTTCCGATCGATTTTTTCTTCTATTTGTAATGTATTTGTGCTCAAAAACATGCTTGAAATAGGAAGAATGTGGTATATAAACGGTATTTATAGGATATTTCTACAGACATCAAACTGTAAGCGTATAATCAAATATGTCATACCGGAAGACACTTGTTATTTCGTGGGGTACGTGTTTTCCGTGTTTAGTAGAATGCACAAACACAAGGCGATAGG